>CAAKHD010012335.1:5000-57127 GCA_901007705.1 Fistularia tabacaria
TATATATATATATATATATATATATATATATATATCATTTATTTTCTTTTTTTTTGAAAAAATCGTGTGTGTGTGTGTGTTTGTGTAGCAAATGTTTAACTATATGACTACTCAGACTCAAAGCCACTCCTATTCATTGTGCATGCAATAAACCATAAGATCAATAAGATCAATCAAAATAGGAGTCACTTTTTGTTGTCTTTTGAAACACTTCCATTCTTTTCAATCCCTTTCTGCCTTTTCACTTCCTTGTCTTTTCCTTTAGGGCTGTTCTCTTCAGGGTCACCACACCGAATTATCTTCATTGAAACCTTTACTCTTCATCCCCTTCTCTCGTACTAACTTCATGATGTCTTTCACCCTAGAAATCTCCTCTTTGGTGTTCCTCTAAGCCTCCTGCCTGGCAGATCCGGCCTCAGCATCCTCTTCCCAGATAGTGGCTGTCCCTCTTCTGTACATCTCCAAACCATCTCAGTCTGACTTCATCTGCGGAACATCTAACATGAGCTGTCCTTTTGCTGGACTCATTCCTGATCCTATCCATCCTTGTCACTCCCAAAGAGAACCACTATATCTTCATCTTTCGCTCCTCCACTTCAGTTTCCTGCCTTCTGCCAGCTTCCTCTTTAATAACAATCTCGAAACCGTATAATACTGGCCCCATCACTGTACCCCCATCACCTTTCTTTTCATTCTAATCGCACATTACCATCCATCCCAACCTGCTTGCACATGTTAGTTTACATCTTTTCCAAACTTTCTCTGATGCACTTAACTGTTGACCCTAGGTACTTGAGCTCTACTTAATTCATAATTTAATCAGCAATGATTTGAATTTTAATGGGTTTAACACCAAATGAAAGGTCCAGGTAACTACACTACAATGCTTGCCAGATCTTAGCCTGATGTGGCCTGTAAGCATGCAATGAACAAGAAACGCGTTGGATAGAAAAGCCCTCCGGAATCCATGCTAGATCTGCTACTTAGATTAATTTAAGGGAAAAACTGATGGCAAAAAATGAAAAGTCAACCTTTTAACATTTCTTCCAACATGATGCAAATGATGAAGCCCCTGCTGACTGTCTTCAGTTTGGGATTTTCCCTGATTCAAACATCAGATGCACAAGCTGAATGCTGATAGATAGAGGATTTTCAAAGTTTGCTTCCCACGATAGTTTAATATTATGAAGGGATACATTATTATTTCTTTGCATGTCCCATGATCTAGCTGTTTAACTGTCAGGCTAAGAAGGCTGCAATCTACTGTTCTTAGCTAATGCAGTCTGCAAAATCTGTTCATATTTTTCATGCCATTTTTTTATACCAATTGTGATGAAGGTACCTCTAAAATGGTTACTAGCCTGGTAGTGGACATTTGAATTCCAGGTAGGACTGAATGAATAAAAACATATTACATGAATGGCAAAATAAGAGATTAGCTGGAAATATGGATGCCTTGGCTGCTGATAGCTTCATCATCTTCACAATAGCCAGGTGCACTATCTAAACTATACCCTTTAATGTCATCTGTGGTAGGGAATTTCCAGATGAAAATGTAGCAATGCTTTTTGCAAACAAAGAGTTATATGTAAATAAAAAAAGTAGAATAGCTCAAATTAAATGGGTGTAGAAAAAATTCCAGGTCCTTTCTCACCACACAGCATTTGTCTCCGGGTTGGGTTTTGTGATAATAGCCTCTGGTTGGCAGTCATTTGAAAACACAGGCGCTGATTTTTATTTCGCCAAAGCACTTTCCATTTCCTGAACTTTAGCAGCCTGGCACTTAAGCCCAAAATGCTTCTCAATGGAAGGACCACTCTTAGTTTTAAGTTAAGGTGATTTTATAAGTCTCTTAGTCTAAGAACAGATGGAAAACCACCCTCATAAGAACACAGGATTCAAAATTGACTTCTTATCATGGACAGACAAGAATAAGGAAATCCTGAGAGAGCACATTTACAAGGAAGATCTAATTTACATTATTTTAGTTTGACTTATTTGGCAACATTTTGAAATATTGTATTTGCCTTTCCAGAGCTATTTATTGTACTTTTGTTATCTCATGAAATCTTGTCTGTGTAAACTATGTTGATGGATCCAGGAACAACTCTGGCTCTTGGCTATCTAAACCTCTACCCCCTCATCACATGAGGAATTCTTAAAATATGGCCACCCTCTAAAGAATAGGGGTGGATGGCTGGGAGCAAGATAAGTAAAATACCCAAAACAAGATGACAGAGGCAAGACAATAGGATTAAAAAGCAAGAAAAAAAGTGAAGGAGATAGAAATTTCCCATGTTTTTCAAAAGCCAGCTGTAACATTTACAAACTCATGCTTAACTGTTTCCAGTGCAAGCCAAAATCTGTCACTATTTGTCTATAGACAAGACAATACCATTTCAAGTGTGGAGCTTTCAAATTCAGCATTGGATGGGTATCAACAGAGCATGACTTATTCAAGATTATTTTCCTCCCTGGCTGCTTCATTGTTGCCTTTGGAGGATATAGATATGAAAAAGTGATTAGCAATAATCACAAGTACAGGACAGAAGCTGACTGTGGTAACACAGAACAGATGCAACCATGTCCAGGAACACTGCAGAAAGACAGGTGTGTGTTTGTGTGTGTGTGTGTGTGTGTGTGTGTGTGTGGGCGGGGGTGCGAGTGACTCACGCTTCCCTGTACAGACTCAGAACAGCAGACAGACAACATGAAAGTCAGCATACGTGTAGTGACCTGCATGCAACCAACAGACAAAAACAAGCTTAGCCTGGCTGGGAGAAACAACAGTGTGGCCACAACCCAGCAACTAGGGAAGCTGAGGCTATGACTCATAGGCATTCAGTAATTGCCGGCAATAGGTAGCAGCCGTGTGTCCTGTGACGATTGCGGCTGTGCATGGAGGCGGGATCATAACATGTTTTTTTGTAATGACTAAGTATCGTACCAAACCATGGTTGCTGGGGTCATTGCTCGGAACAGAGAGTACTGTGAGTCTCCTTATGCTTAAATTGGCACATTTGTCTCTCAGTATAATCAAGTACTGTGCTCAGAATTTTATATGTTGAAATCAAGATCTTTTCAGGTTAACCTCCAAAATATATGCAATCAATTTTATGATATTCTTGGGATGTTCAGCAGTCACAGAATTTAAATATTTTTGTATTATAGCCTTCCATTTTGTAGCATTGCTGAATTGTACAAAATGTGTATGTTTGTAAGTGTGTGGGTGTGTGTGGACAGTATTGAGTAATTGGATTATCATTAGTCACAAGTAATATTAAAAGAAGTAATATTTGGAAGCAAGACTGGTCCTATGTCAACTGGGACTGCTATGAGGAATAGAACATTAAGCATGAACCACTGATAAGGAATAGGTGCAAGGTCATCTCAGATTGGCTCAACTCAGGATGCATGTTGTAAACCTCTGAGCCCAGTCCAGGGATATTGAGTCAAGGCTGCTGTCAACCTCCACCTTCATAATGCGTCATCCTGCATTGGCTTTCCCTGCAGCAAAAAAATAGAAAATAAAATGCAGACCATTTAGATGTCCCATTCTCATTGTCACCCATGGATCCTGCAAAGCATTAATCAAGGAACCAGGGTGCTTGGGGAAAGATGAATAGTGGCTGTTGTTCAGGCATAGGGAAACTACGGCCTGCCAAACCAGAAATTTTATTATAATTAAACCTCACTTATTTTACCTTATACCCTGAAATATTTGTGGTTTTCAAAGAATACAATATCATCTTTAACTATGCTTGTGAGCAATCAGCGCAAGAACGGGTGGCTGCGGCACAGAGGTTGACGGCTAATTAACAGACTCTGTAATTTTTTTTCCCACAGACAAACTATGATTGAAGAGTCAAGTACCAATGTAATCGTAGACGGGTGAGCGAACGCGGTGTCCCCGAAGTGCAGCAGGAGAGTGTAAAACAGATAACGGGGCTCCCGAAGCCCGGTGAGAGAGCACAAAGCCTGGCAAGGGAGTGCGGGGCTCCCAAAGCCCTACAAGAGAGCATGGGGACAGACAGGGTCAGTTCCAGGAGGCCTCCAACAGCAGACAAAGGCAACCGGTCTACTAGGAAGGGAAAAAAAACAACCTGGCAACTAGTGGGACTGGAAGCGAAGCATTTAGGTTTGCACTGATTGCCCTCCATGGGTGGCAGCTGTCCAGGTGGACAAAATCAACTGATGAGACAGAACCACCAGGAAAAGCACTGACAACCTAGACAAGTTTTGTGCTGGCATTCAAATTAGCAATTAGCAATGTTTCTAAACCCCTAGAGGACGGCACATAAGATGCTGAAGTTGTTTGGCTTGACCTAAATATGTGAGCAGCCAGAGCCGGTCACAGATCCAAGTTATCTGACCAACACCTTCAGAAGTTTGCCCACCCAAGCTGTAGCTCAATCAGAAAGTCCTGGCAAACTGAAAGCTCTGATAAATGCATTTATAACTGCACCCCATTTATGGGATACACCATAGTTATTTATGAAGTAAGCTAACAGTGATCTTAACATTCTCTGTATAAGGTTTGCATTTTTTAGCTTTTCATGCTTATATAATGAAAAATACTGAATGTACATCTTGCATAACACAAGTTGTTTTATAAATCTGTGATAGAATGAAGAGCACTTGATTATCTAACCACCATGAAGTGTGTAAGCAGGATGTGGTCTTTTAGTATCAAAGCCTTTGCCTTTTCATTATTAAAGTTTAATTTTGTATATCCTATTTCGTTCATGTTTATTTTTTTGACCTGCTGGACTATACATAATGATGTGATGCTATAATATTCTATATAAATTACTGAAAAACAAACCAAATGAAAGGTATCTGTCTCTTTACATATTACACTTTGGTTCAAACTGGTGTTATTAAGTACACTTGCAACGTCGATGAATGGAAATAGCCTTGGCTCTGAGATATGTGTCAGAGAAAAAAATGTCTTATTTTCTCTGCTGGATTTCCAAATGGAAATAATTGCACATCCAGAAGGTTTGGAGGAATACCATTATGGTTTGCAGGACACGTTGATACCATACTATTGTGATACATTACTCCATCGATGATATTGCAGCCAACTGATTTCCAGAGACTTGACTCTTTGGCATTCTTTGACTTTTGTCTGATATATTGCCCAAATATTTTTTGGGCAATATGAAATTCGTAAGTAGGCTACAGTTCAACTCATCAGACATATTTAGAGGATTACACACAAAATTACAGGGGGGAAAAACAAAACAAAACAAAAAACTTCAATGTTTATAGACAACATCAAAATTAAACTGAAATCCTTTACCCTCACTGCAGTCTTCTGTGTCCACAGGATTCACAATTTAATCATGTCTAAAATAAAATAATTCAAATGCAAAGATAATCACCAGCTGCAAATTGCTCTGACCTTTGCATTAAATCACCAGTACCGATATGAATTTATTTACATGGAGGAATGATTGGTGCTATCACTGAATCCTACTTATTCAGTAAAGTTAAACTTTGATGCTCAAGTTCAGATTATCTTTTTTTTTTCCCTTTAGACACAGCATTGCGATGATGAAGTTGGGTGCTGAGGCAGTGCTATTGAGCATCAGCTGTGAAGTAAGATTAGTTGGTTCCTCGCAGCCATGATAATACCTCCAAGATTCCAATCCTCAGATATGAATTTAAGATTGTATAATTATAAAACACCAAAGTGGATTTTGCCATGTACAAACAATATTGCTATAGGTCATTGTAATGTTACTTTGATGTCACTCTATTTTTGTTGGATTCTAATGACTATAATAATTCTGCCCAGTTGCAGCAATATTATTGCCCTTACCATCTTCTTCAATTTAGACATGAGTCTTTGTTGAGCCACTGCAGGAAATGAAAACCAGGCTTCAAGCGTTTGCTGTACCATGTTGACTCACAGGGGAACTTTTGTCTGAAATTGGAAATATTGCCACAGACCAAGCATCATGTGAGATGCACAATGAGCCAATAACCTCATGAATTGTATTTTCTACTCTCATTCAACATGAGGCATGGACTGAAAGATAGCAAGCAATGCGTAGATAATTTTTTTTTACTGCATCGTCAGGCTTAACCGAGGATATTGATACAATAATATGCAATGTGTGCAATGCATTGTTCCTCTGAGCAGAGTGAAAAGTACCAGATAGTTGACTTTCAATCAGTGAGCATGAACGAGAGAGTGAGCTTCTGGGCGTGAGGAGACAGATAAAATGATGATCTGATCATCTCTTTCACATAGTAGCAGTGAGACTGTGGAGTATTTTCTTTGAGGCCGTGGTTAAGATGATTACACTCCTTGGAGATGTTGAGTCCAGCATTAAAATATATTTCACAGAACAGTACAGTTTTCCAAAGACCTGAAAGAACAGAAACTGTTGCTTGTGGTGAATAGATATAATGGGGAAAAATGACAGATTGTTTAGAGAAAATGCCAGGATTTTAAGCTTAGACCATGTTTGCTGATTAAATATATTTATCACACACAGGTCATTCAAGTACAATGTTATGGCTCTTGCATTTTCTGGCAGGAATAGATGGTGCCTCTGTGTGATCCCACGACCAATTGTCTTGGCCCTGTTGTCGCTGAGAATCATCTGATCATTCCATTACAGCACATACTAATTCAAATAAATATACATCAGCTCCATTAACATGCTATGGAACATTGAAAAAACACAACCTATAAGCCAAATCATTTGCAGGGAGCGTTGCCCAAATATAAATATCAAAATATATCAATGTCACAGCTTCATATTTCATCTTGTATCTAGCCAGTGGGCCTGGATTTAATGGAATTTTCTATATAAGGCTATTTTTCAGGCAGTAATGGATTTCATCAGAGAAATCACAACTTCATTACTAAGACAAATCACACAGTTGAAATCCAGGAGAGCCAAGGTGAAGTAAAGAGGCTTACAGACTGCTTAATTCTTTGCAGTTGCCTGGATTGGTGCAAAATTGACACTTAAACCCTCCTGAAACCTGTTGAAATTAACCATAACTGTGAAAGACTTGTTCATGCCATTTACTGTAGCTCTTGCACCGACACATGACTGCCTTTTCAAGGAGAGGATATCACCAGCTGCATCAAGCAAGCACAGAGCAATAACATCAAAATCAGAAAAGCAAAATTGGAACAGAAGAGAGACAAAGATGGTTTTGACTAAAAAAGATTCACTTTGGTTTTGAGTTGAATTACAGAAGACGAAACTGTGCATACAGGATGTTTCTTGGCTAAATATTTATGTGGAGGTTCAGACACAGTAACAACATTCATTTAACAGGAGTACAGAGCACAAAACCCCTCAATGAAAACAATATAGTTTTAAAATGATACTCTTTGAAGATGAGTGTCTTCAGCCACAATTATTTTAGAATAGTTTAGAATATGAAGGGTAGAATATGAAGGGTAAAAATTTGAAGTACGAATGTGGCTTTGTGTATTTATACAGTATAATACTTACTTGGATAAACTACCAATTAATATATTGAATCATTGATTAATAAGTGAAAAATTGAAAAAAAAACTGCATGATGCTTGCAGGTTTTATCTGAACTTTATTAGTTCAAGTTTAATGTTGATTTATTTCTCTTAAACTACTCATTTACGATGACGAACAATTTACAATTTGTCCGTATGTGGGTTACAGCATGTTTTCCTTCAATATCATCAGATTTGCAAACTTGTAATTTCATTACACAGTAAAAGGTACAAAATTAATTGCATTTTCCATCGTCAGATATTCATTTTCTTTTTACCAATGTGAAGGGTTTATTCGAAAGAGATAGAAATATCTGATCTCATTTAAACCCTTACAATGTAAATCAACTCCTTCACTTTCAACAACAGGATGAATATGGATCATTCAATAAGTTGGACTTCTTGATCAGCCCATCTTTAATCTAAAGTTTGACTAATTCCCTTTGCCATTTGAATTATTTGCTTACTATTCAGCAAAGTAGATACAGTATTACATTACTGAGGTCCGTGCACATTTTTTTTTAATCTTATTTATAGCCACATGTTACTTGTGTTTATTGTTTCCCTTTGTCGTATGCAACTTAATATGTTGTTCTATTGTTACTTGACTTATATAACTCCAAAAATAATTGGCCTGATTCTGTCTGTCCATTTAGTGGTCAAGCATATACATGGGTGTCATATTAAACCAATGACGTTTTTTCAGCCATGCCATTTGTGAGTGTCAAATCATACTGATACTAGGAGTCATAAAAATGTACGATGCATGAATCTCACATGAATCCTGTCATGGGTTGATCTTAAATTTTAATCCATATCTTCATTCATCTGATAAATGAGGGCCTTCCATGCCTCCTGAAATGTCTACTTGCAGATTTGTTTATCCCAAATAAAATACGTTTTCTCACACTTATGTTGCATACTTTACACTCAGCTAGTTGTGATACCATAAATCTACCATAAAATACTTTCCAAAGTAAAAGGATAAAAGAGCAAAGAAAATTTGTCGAGTAGATTGAGTATTTAAGGTAACCTGGGCTGTGTTCTTTCTTGGCACTGCATGAAACAATAGCAATCTGGTCATTAAATCGTGATGGTTACGGTTAGGTTTGGTGTTGGATAAACTGACTACCCACCAAAGGCAGCTTCAAATCCCACCAGGAAGAGAGGATGGCAAACAGAGTTGCTTCCTACATCTAAAAAGTTTGCTCTTTGGAGCTCCTCTGAGTGTCTTTAGAAAGCAAGGCAGAGCCACACACACACACACACACACACACACACACACACACACACACACACACACACACACATATATACACAAACACACGCAGCACTTCGCCGTGTCTGAAGAACTGACCGGATTAGACTGGAAACGAGTGCGATCTGAGCATGGAACCCTGTTCACTCTGTTTCCATAGAAACAAGGTGTGTGTGTGTGTGTGTGTGTGTGTGTGTGTGTGTGTGTGTGTGTGTGTGTGCCTTTATCTCTCTGCAGCTGTGTGTTTCTGTATGTATGTATGCAGCATGACTGCCAGATACTATTTTTGTTTCGATGTACAGTACCTCTAACTTTTTGGCAAAATCTCCTGCACTTTGATGAATCATTCCAATAAGACAAATATTATGGGTTTTGTCTGTCTGTCAATTACTGTTCAGTATGTCTAACAAGGTGACTTCCTGTCATTTCACATACTTCTCTATCTTGAACCTCTTGCTCAGAGCCCATGATTTGTTTTACTTTAAAATGGGCTGTTTCTCTGTTGTTGTTTCACTGACATGAGACTCCTCATGTCAGTGGTTATTCGCTGTCAGTAGGACAAACTGTGAGCTGTGGTAGCCTGGCTTTGACACATCAGACATTTTCATTGGATTTAAACTTAACTTGACATTACATCGATAATGTTAAAAGATGTAGACAAGCGAAAGGTGTTTGTTCGTGAGGACTCATGCCTAAATTATTACTATAACCTCAAGATCTAAGGGTGTTGGCATGGAGACCAGTCGGCTGTAATTCTTTAGACGAAGCCTCCTCGTCAAGGCACAAACCACATTTGAGTTGATGCAGGTTGTTATATTCACAATACGTTTGTGCAGAGACACATGAATACATTCAGAGAAAATTGTCTTGCCCAAGAGTCTGTCAACTACAGGCTAATCAGGAGGGAACTTTGTTCTTTTTCTTTCTTTCAATGATGAAATGATGGGTTGTAGTTCGGTCACTGTGTGCACCCCTGCCTGACTGTCACGTACTATAATCCCATTTCAGCTGATTGGATTTTCAATGACACCTCTCTAAATTAAACTTCAGAGTCCAGGGAACTGGAGCTTTTCCCAGAAATGAAAGGGAAGTAGAGCATCTCAGGGATGAAACATACAAAGATGACATTTAAGTGGCAATTGACCTTGGGATAATGTCATCTGTTCAGCTTTCATCCATGCCTTTGGACAGAGGAAGGACTTTAGCAGAAGGGCACCAGGGTTTAACCTGTCACATTTGACCTATTGTTGTTTACACAGAAGTCAAATTTTGGGACTGATAGTGTCATCTGAAACATTCAGAGCCATTAGGATTTGTTAGCTTAAGAAAAGTGCCTTACATCTAGGGGGGCTTTTTGAGGGACATGTGCAGAAGCCAAGAATGGACAAAAAAAAACTTTTGAAATGTTCTTTCATATTATATTGTAAGCTTCCCAAAGATCAAATACCGAGGGATGTGTAAAATAAATCTGCTTTAGAGGATGGTGAATATATCGTAATGATCAAATTCTGAGTGAGTCAGACCCATCAAAGACCAATATTAAGACCTTTGACAGGAAAGAATGACAGAACAGAATCTAATATAAGTCAGTGGTGTTTGTCACTGTGTTCTCCGTTGGGGAAGCAATGTGAAAACTTTATGTGGACCTCTGTAGTTAATCTGTTTTTATTCTGCACTTCAATGCACATTTGGCGGCTACCTCTGTATTTCTATTTGTTTTTATTTTACATTTACTTGTACTTTCAGCTTTTACTGACGGGCTAGTGCAATATCTGTAGTTCCCTTCCAACTATCCTTGACGTTTAACGTTATGGTGGCACTACTCCTGCACCAATAGTTTGTAACTGCATGACGCTGTCGTGTACTACGGAGCAACTTTTCTAGGGAGATGGTATGTATTTTGGGTGTGTGAACAATGCAGCTGTAATGTAACAATGGCCTAAGAAGCATTTCCCTCATGTGTAAATAAAAGTTAGTCCGATGAGGCATGGTTGACATTTATTTACAACTACAACGTTGTCTAATCCCACCTCTCCTAGTGTTTTCAACAAACCAGTAATCTCTTAACACCAAAAGAAGTTTGACCTCTTAAGGGCTTTCTATTAAACACGACAGAAGAAGTACTTCTTTTTTAACTTTAAATGTTGGTTGATTCTTAAATATTAAAAACTCTTTCTGTCCACTACACAGTGGTCATCTTCATTTTCTCAACCTGCTAACCTCACCTTTTCCATATTCTATTTCATTTCAAACAATTACCAGTGGTGATAGATGAATTGAAGAACGGTTAAAAAGGTCTCTCTACATACAGTCCAAAAATATGAATCAATGCAAAAATCAAGTACAGGGAGAGTGTACTACATAAAGAAAGACAATAAATATCCCTCAAGAGTCATTAAAAACCCCTTGTCTGAACAAAAGTCCAACAACTACCATTTTGAAAAGACTACCTATCAGCAAATTTATCGACAGCTTAATGGTTACACCTGCACACCTTCACACACCTTCACACACACACACCTTCTCACACACACACACACACACACACACGCACACACACACGCACACACACACGCACACACACACACACACACACACACACACACACTTATATATATACTGCTTTTACCTTGCTTGTTTTCAAAAATCAGCTATTCTGACAGATGCTAACTGCCATACATTCAAAGACTAACTCAAGATTGAAGGATTTTACTGATTCTTGCTACAATTGAATTTGCTAATTTATGATGCAATTGTTTTATGTCTACTTATAGTTTTGCTTTTAACTGGATGTTTTTCTTTTGCAGTGTGTTGTCTTTCATTTAATTGCTGTGCCTTATTATGAGGCATTTGCCTTCCACAGCTGGAAGCTGCCAACTAAAATTGTGTTAGTTTTATGGATAAGGATAATCCCAAAATAAAAGCACAAAACAATTATTGTGTCTTGATTTACAGTCAACCCTGTGTCATACTATTTTGTTTCTTAATTAACAGTAGTTTGGCAGACTTCAATGTGCCTGATCAGACGATTGTGACTTGCTGCACTTCAGCATTTTCAGTACTACATCAATCATCTTGAATACACCAAACTCTCTTTACACTGAAATTCAGCTGGCAGTTTCTTTGCTGACTTCTCAGCTGCCTCTGCTATCTCTGTTCAAATCAGGGTGGTCTCTTTGTGGATGATTTAGTGGACAGTTTTGTCAGGCTTTCCCGGAGAGTACTGCTCTGCTTAAGATGATGGAAAAAGTAACGTCTACATATCTTGGAACACTGACGAATGCAGGGGGTTGAGAGGAGAACAGATCAAAAGGGGAAAAGTCCAAATATAACAGTAGAACAGAATGGAAAGAGATTGAATATGTTTCCATTACAAAGCCATCGAGTAGGGGAGATCCAACATTTTTTGATTGATTAAAAAAAATCAAAAATTTATTGTAACTCTTGATTGTGGAAAAACTAGGAACGTTTATCTACAAAAACATTTCAATCATCTAAGAAGTATTCTTAATGACAAAAAATGTAAATCAAAATTTAGCAAAATACAATTATAGCTGCCAAAGAAAACTTAAATATTTCACCTGCTTCATACAACGTTTAAAAAACAACAGAAAAAAACAAACAAACATCTAAAGCTACAAGACGGTTAAATGGCCTACACAATTGTGAAGTTCCTTCACATGACTAAAGGAGGCTATGTTCCTTCTGAGTCTTGAACAAAATAATTATGGACTCAGACCGTGTCACTATAATTTCACTGAGAAATAGCAACCCATCATTTTCCACCTCACTGTATTTAATCGTGAGTGAGCTCCTATGGCCTGGTCAATTTGGTTGGATTTTAATTGGAATGATAGAAAGGTGGGTAATATAGACTGCTATTTTTTACTGTACATGATAACTACCTCTGATATGTGGAGCTTGTGTCTGGAAAAAAAATCTTGGTTATCAATGGCCAAATTAAGTGTTGGCGGAGATACAGTTCATAATCCCTGTTTCGACAATGCAATGAAAAGGTTGATGTTGTGTGGCTTATCAGAATTCATTCTGCAATATTTCAATCACAGCTGGCTCTTAATGTAATGTTGCATATGGGAAAACCATGTTCTAATATTTCAGCACTGACAAAATGTCACCATTTTTTTACACAAAGCCAATATTAAAATTGCAAAACATCGTGATTTTTGGTAAAGAGTTCCCATGTTATAGAGGATGTAAAGTAAATGAGCTCTGCATAACTCTACCTTGAAAGTAATGTATATCAGATCAAAACTTCACTTGGTTCAGATTTGAATAACAATGTGGCTTAAAGATAAAGGTGTGATGGGGGAAGCTGCGATTGGGTCTCAAATATCCGGCAAAGCTTTGTATTTGTTGTCAAAGCATCACCATAATCTGCTTCCTGGGGTAAACTTTCTCATGTAAATGTAAACCTGTCTCCTGTTGAGAAATCTCAATGAACAGACTGTTTATATGAAAACAGAATTTGTGGAAGAAGGAGTTAGTGACGTATTGACCAAAAACAAATGGGCCTTGTAATGCATGCACTATGAACCTCAGACTCAGGGGAAACCTGGATCAGAATCAGAATACTTAATTGATCCCAAAGGGGTAATTGCTTTTTGTTGAAAGCAGCTCCAGCTCACATAATGAACAATAATAAATAAAAAATAAGAAAAAAAATAAAATAAAAACATTAAAAATCAAAATAAATAAATAAAAATAAAGTTAAAGGTATGTAAAAATATATGTAACATGTAGTCCTCTAGTAGAGGATGTAGAGCCAGACGGATGTTGTTGAAAGCACTGGAGAAGCCAAAAAACACGATTCTCACAGTGCTTGCCGTCTTGTCCAAATGGGTGTAGACGTGGTCTACCAGGTAGATGATGGCATCCTCAAATCAAAGTCGAGGCTGGTAGGCGAACTGTAGGGGCTGCAAGTGGGGATTGAACAAGAACATTGGTTCCGGAGTTGCTCCAAGACGAGTTTCTCCAGGGTCTTCATAAAGAGGGAGGTCAGTGCCACAGGTCTGTAATCCTTAGAGGCACTGGGACTTGACATCTTTGGCACAGGAACAAGGCAGGACGTCTTCCACATCACAGACATTCCTCAGCAGACTCAGGCTCATGTTGAAGACATACTGAAGAACTCCACAGAGCTGGGTGGCACAGGTTTTGAGCACCCTGGAGCTGACCCCATCAGGGCCTGCCGCCTTGCCAGAGCGGAGTTTCTGCCTTCTGACATCGTCAACTGTGATGTTAATTTCGGAGGTGACGGGCAGGGGAGGGGGTGGTGTAGAGCCACTGTAAAGGGGGAAAGTGCTGTTAATCCATGGCCCGGGGGAGGGGGGTGCGAGTCTACCTGAGGGGAAGATGGGAGGCTGGGAGGCTGTAAGGAGGGGGAGGGGAGAGGGTGGAGTAGGTGATGGTTGTTGATAGGGAGCATAGGGGATGGTGGGGGTATCTGCAGGGGGTGCGGGGGCTGTGGAATCAAATCTATTCAAGAAAAGATTTTTGGAAAAGCAATTTTTTGCATTACAGTCCTCAATGTCTGTGGAGCAGTACGGAACAAACACATTTTTCAATATATCCAGCCCCAAGTTCCATATTTATTCCTCCATAGCCTGACCAATATGTGCTTTAAATCTAGGTTACCAGCTGGACCATCGAAAAATGGTGACACTGAGTGTCATAAAAATTTTATTGCAAGACATCTGTCAACTGTGTTATAACAAAGAGATTGATTTGTATTGTAGCATACATGTTGGCCAAAAGAAAATATATATGAGACAGAGGCTTTTAGTTGCACCTCCGACACTGCTCCAAACTTGTAAAGATGTCCCCCCAACATCTTGAGCATCTTGAGGTGCGATGAATTCATTCTTTATGCGCACAATCAACCGCCCCAGTTGGAGTGTGGCACCTCTCAAATATGTGTCTGTTTTTTTTTTTCACCTGACTGAGCAGGGAAGAGGGTAGACCAGAGGAAGCATGTATTCATAATCTTCACTGCCTTGCTTCATATTGAAGAAATCAAAAAAGACAAGCTCAAATGGGGTGCTGGAGCTGATGGAACCCATGGGTGCTTTGTCAGGGACACAGACACTGTTTAACACAGGCACTTATAATATCTTCTATTATGTCCTCTGTTTCTTTCTGCATGAAAGGATAAAAGGACCTCTCTCTGACCATACAGATTATTTTATCAGCACTTAATTGACCTATATTATTTTGCAAACAATGAGACACCATTTGTTTTTATGCGGTGGGGACAACCGTTGTCTCTAAGTACCATATGCATATGGAATGAATTTGTCTGATCCAAAGTTTATTCTGCCAATGTTCAAGTGCTCTCATTTTATGTGACTTTGATTTATAATCACCACTGTTTGTTATCCCCCCTTCCTATTTCAGTATTATGACCTCATTGATTGAAAAGTTATTTCTTTGAAAAGCTCCGATGTCCTGAGGAGTGAAAACCGATGCTGTGCCATGTACTTGGTTGTCAGGCGCTGTCGCGATGCAGTGGCCCTATTTTTCCAGCACTTTCCCTTCCAGCCTGATGGCTGTATCTGCATATGTGGCTATAGTTCCTGTTTACCTGTCAATGTGCTCATGGAATTGGCTGCATGACAGTGTGTCAGCATCATTATTCATCTTCCCTGTCTATATCTAATGTCAAAATGGAAATCATCTTGCTGACCAACCAGGCAATGCTCTGCTGATTTGCTGTACTCAGTATGAACAGTATGTTGTTGTAAATATACTGTGAAAGTTGGCACAAAGTACAGGTAGTGAATGGTCGCACATGGTACAGGTTATTTCTAATCTATGTATGCAGTGTTAACCCTTAAACTGATAAACTGATAAGCTCCACCTTGCCAAGGTGCAAAAATTATCTTCTTTGTGAGTGTTGTGTACTAAATCTTATCAAACATCATTAACTTGCACTGTAGGTAAAAGCACCCAAATATATATGAATATAACCTACATAGACATTTCAATCTTTATTTTACTTTTAATGCAAGCTGTTCTTTACAACCCTTTATGGCTACATGTAAAGAGCCTACGCACATAGCACAATTGCTACCAGCAGAAATATAGTCTGGATACTCGTCTTTGTGCAATTTGTATCCATTTAGGCTTCTTATCATCAGACAGATAACTGATGGATCAGGATGTTGTACATCCTGAGATGTTGAGTCAGAAGATTTGTATGAATTGACATACAGTGGCATTGTCTGCAAGGTGTCTCCGTGTCATTTTACATTATGTGCCAGGAAATGCTGGATTAAGAGGTCCTGATGATGGGCGTTTGTCTTGTCTAATATATTGAAAAGTCAAATTCAAATATGTTGTAAACAAATCATTAAATGAAATCTAAAAAGATTCTTTGTGGCATTAAAAGCTGGAGGATGCACTGATCACTGTCATATAGAATTATATATTGCTAGCTAATCACTTCTGCAATTGAGTTGAGTGTGGCTTTCTCTACTCATTGAATGCAATTTTCTTGATTGAAACAAAAAAAACAGGAGGTGGCAGAGGTTGGTGTCTGAATATCTGACAAGTATATCAATTACCCTTTCAGTAAAAAGAGAAGTAAAACACTTTTAAAGACGGCCTTACATTTTCCTATGACAGTTTTGAATCTTTGATGAAAGGAATTTTAATGAGTCATGTACTGTCACCTCATCCGAACCTAAAACTTTTGAAATTAAATGAGGGACCAGATTGCATCTTTCACATCTAAACTCCAAAAAGTTAAAGCTTTGCCATTTTAGTTGAGCTATCGAGCCTTGTGATTTTCTTTCTTCGGTTTGTTTGTCATGGCTTTTAGTTAAAAAGTGAGATGACTCACAATTTACAGAGTTGAAGAAAGAGACAGTGATAGCAATTTAGATAAGAAGCGAAAATGAGGCGTTAGCCATACAATAGGAGCAGACCAAGAGAGAAAGAGCAATTTCATTTGATGACACATCCATCCCCTTTGCAAAACCATTTTAGGCCATTTGGAACTCACTTGGTGGCCAGATACAGAGGTCCAAATCTTTTTTTCAGGGTCATAAGCCAACAAAGGTGTCACATTTTCTCTCAGCATTTCTCTCAGCATGAAACAAACATTATTCCACTCATAGTAAGGTGACAGCAGCTTTCTTAAATGGACAGGTACGAATCAACAAAATCTTTTTACTAAAAGAACAATATCAAGCATTGCAATATAGATGGTTGACCTGATGTAATGGAAATCAGTGAGTTATCCACTACAAGCCATGGTAATTATCCACTAGCTTATGTTCCGTTTCTTGAAACAGAAGAGTGTTTTGTGGGAATTTATACATGTCTATTTTCCTCACTGCGACTGGCTTAGATAGCAACAAGATAGCAGAGAGAAAACTGCAAATTGTAGTATAATTATCATTAGCACATTTGAGGAAGAACTCATTACTCAAAAGGCCCGTAACTGTCATGTGATTCAAATTTGTACATGAAAGATTTAATTTTGAGCTCTCAGTATGCAATTCATTAGCCTTAAAAACAAGACTATAACAGCAGAGGCACCTGGGCTAATTTCAGCCTGACAGACAGCAGTGGGTGCTGAAAAGTATAACTGATGCAGGCGATCTTTACATACTGTGGATGTCTAAACAAATAGACTATTGCATGCTTTCTGGAAAGAAAGCAAACAACAGTTTCGATGAAATTAACTTAGAGACATAATCTTGCTTCCATTTTGACCTGAGATATCAGTCATTCAGATTTACTGATTAAAAAAGGAATAGTCAAGGTGGCACTTTATTGTATGTCTCCGAATGTAATGATTATGAATACATTTTTATGAATGTTTTTATTCTGTATTTTTATGCACATTACTACAGTCATCATGAAATCACAGTACTGTTGATACTGTGGTAAATGTTTTGTCGGTCCAGACAGGTAATTTACCTTCTACGCACCGTTTTAAATGCTTTTGCTGGAAGTGTTAGCAGCAATAAAATCACCGGCATCTGAGCATAAAATCCTTTATGATAATACAGTCATTCTAATTGGCTGTCCTGGTTGGAACTTATGTTAATGAATATCTCTGAAACTACAATACTTTTAGAACCCCCTGCAATTTTATTTTCCCAGCTTGCAATGCTGCCCACAACGATTCGCTTGGCTCTTTCAGGAAAGTGGACATCTAGGAATGGAAATATTACCAGACCGATCATTGCAAGTGTGTTCCAACACTGAACCCTTTATTGTTACTGATTGGCAGGCCATAACAATGCATGTAAGTGAGTATGAGTGGGCGAATGAGTGCTTTGTGGGGTGTATAAAATCAACCTCCGCTACAGCACTGCGAATTACTAATGATAGTGCAAAACAAACAAAAAATTTTGATTCTGGTCTCTGGAACCAAGAGGTAAAGCCTAGGTGACGGTGCTGTGAACCTCCTCTCTTAGACTTCATTTTAAATTCAATAGTAATGTAAAATATCAAACTTTATCCACTGTTTCCACTTCACTACCATCATTGTTATTGTATTTCTGGTACATTTAAACCTCTCCGTACCTTCTTCTTCTTTTTCTTTCGGCTTTTCCCTCCCTTCAGGGGTCGCCACAGCAGAATCAACCTTCTTCATCTGATCTTATTCTCTGTATCCTCCTCTCTCACACCAACTAACTTCATAACCTCTTGCCAGTCCGACCCTCGGCTGCAGAAGCTGGCACTCGGGACATGGAATGTCACCTCTCTGGCAGGGAAAGAGCCCGAGCTGGTGCGCGAGGCTGGAGTTTCCCCTGGCGAGAGAGGCCGGGTAGGAGTGGGCATATTGATTATCCCCCCGACTCGGTGCCTGCACGTTAGGGTTCAACCCGGTGGACGAGAGGGTAGCCTCCCTCTGCCCTCAGGTGGACGGGTTCTGACTGTTGTTTGTGGCTATGCACCCAGCAGCAGCTCAGTATACCCATGCTTCTTGGGGTCCTTAGAGGGACTTCTGGGGACTCCCTCGTTCTACTGGGAGACTTCAACCACGTCCCGAGGGAAGTGGGGGACATTGAGTCTGATTGGGCCATGTTCTGCGCTTCCATTGTAGAGGTGGCAGTTCAGATTTGCGGCCGGAAGGTGGTCGGCGCCTGTCGGGGGGGGCAACCCTCGAACCCACTGGTGGACCCCTGCGGTGAGGAATGCCGTCAAACTGAAGAAGGACTCCTATCGGGCCTTTTCGGCCTGCGGGATTAATTAAATTTATTAATTATTTAAAAAAAGCAGAAATTAAATTATCCACTGGCAGCAAACCAAAAATGCTGTCCTCTCTCTGTGTACTGTCATTCCGGATGTGCAGTCAGCTGAATTCTGTGCATCCCCCTTACTCTTAAAAATGGTTCATCATAGTTCGTCTCCATTCCACAGGCATCTTCTCACTCTCTAAGACCCTGTTGAATAATCCAGCCAGAAACTCTACTGCTGCCTCTCCTAGACATACCTCCACCACCTCCATCATCCAGACCAACTGCCCTCCACTCTTCATCCTCTTCCATGCCTTTGTCACTTCACTTTTACTAATCTCTGCTACTTTGTGGTCTACAATTGTCACCTCCTCTCCCCTTCCCTCTCTCAAAGTCCCTATTCTCAGTCCCAGACTCTTGCCTTTCCTCTTCTCTCTCTGCTTAAAAACACGCCTTCCTCCTCTCCTTTTTCGACCCACAGTAGCCCAATTTCCACTGGTACGCTGTAGGTTATCGGCACCAATGGCGGTCGTTGTTAACCCAGGCCTTGACCGATCCGGTATTCAATTTTTATGTTTGATTTGCATATTTGGTTTTGGCAAATTTTAAGCCGCATGCCTTTCCTGACGCAACCCTCTGCATTTTTCGGGGGTTGGAACTGGCTGAGGGAGACACTGGCCAGTGCCCCCCTGAGTCTGGCCCCAGGAGACACTGGCGTGAGCCCCCCTGAGGCTGCATTATCCTACTGTTTATATTATATATTTGAAGTTTCCCCATTGTGGGATGATTAAAGGAATATTCTTTTCCATTGAAGACCTCAAAAAGACAAGCATGAAGACAGAATGAAAGAATTCTAATTCCCTGAATAAAAGCGCAAAGCTACTAAGATGGTTACAAAACAATCAGCTCCTCTCTAAGACCAAAATACTGTTCATGTATCTGTATGGTTGTCTTGCCATTGTTTTTGTTGTATATGAGTCACACTGGTGTTAGAGCGTCCACTCATAGCCCACGTCCCTCTTTGTCCTAGTGTTTGTCTTTGTTTGCTTAATGTCCCCATGAGTGTTCAACATTTGCCCTGGGCGCATAATTTTTGCGGTGTCTCATGTAATTTGGAGTAAAGTGTTTTAGTCATATGTTGCCTAAAAAATACATTTCCACTGAGTGCCGACTGTCCATGTTTAATGCTGAGACATAGAATCCGAGACAGCGGTGTTAAAAATTGAGATGTGTTGTTGGAAGAAAATATAAATTGGGATTTGGTGCACACAGAGGGTCTTGGCCAAGCTATTAATATGCATTACAGGAAATGTAGTATTTCATTCTTTTGCATACTTGCTCGGGATTAAATGTTATATCTGTTCCTCTACTGCTTCCATTTACACCTTTTCTTTCTTTTTTAATAAGTCTTTTGTGAGGCCAGTAACAATAGAGGAGTTCATTACTAAAGTTAACCAATACAGTCACACTGTAGTCAGACAGCTCTATAATGGTCTGAAACTCATTATAAAGCTCTGTAAAGCTGAGAAAAGCTGATGAGCTGCTGTACGTTAATGGGAGTTGCCCAACACGTTAGACAGTAATTTATTACATTGTTCTGAAAATATTGGTTACAGCTGAGAGTTTAGAGACTGCTTGCATGGACAGATATTATCCACAAGAACTGTGAACTGTGAAGTTATGAGTACCACCTGTATGTTGTGGTGTTCGGTGTTGCAAAGTTGCAAATGTTTATAAAGCTTAAGCTCACATGGTATTGGGCTTACAATGACTCCGTTGCTTTTGTTTTCATTTCGCATACATACATTGTCTGTACATATATATCAAATATACACGCATACATATGCTTGTGTATACACGCATATATATGTATATATATAGATAAATATATATACATACGTACGTACATACATACATACATACATACATACATCTTCCGTCGCTTATCCGTGGTTGGGTCGCAGGGGCAGCAGCTGGAGCAGGGAGGCCCAGACTTCCATCTCCCCAGCCAAATAGTCCAGCTCTTCTAGGGGGACCCCAAGGCGCTCCCAGGCCAGCCTGGAGACAGTCTCTCTCCTCCCCGTGGCCTCCTCCCAGATGGACATGCCCGGAATACCTCTCCCAGGAGGTGTCCAGGAGGTATCCTGACCAGATGCCCGAGCCACCTCATCGGACTCCTCTCTATGCAGGGGAGCAGCGGCTCTACTCCGAGTTCCTTCCAGATGGCCGAACATCTCACCCTATCTCTAGGGGAGAGTCCGGCCACCCTGTGGAGAAAACTCATTTCGGTCTCTACCCACAGCTCATAACCATAGGTGAGGGAAGGAATGTAGATCAACTGGTAAAATGAGAGCCTCGCCTTCTGGCTCAGCTCCTTCTTCCCCACGACAGACCCGTACAGAGTCTGCATCACTGCAGACGCTTATCCTGTGGCCACCTAACCAGATCCCCTCGATGCCCTGGCTGCGTTTAGAAATTCTGTCCATAAAAATTATGAGCAAAATGTTTGACAAAGGGCAGCCATGTCGGAGTCCAACTCTCACCGGAAACGGGTCCGACTTACAACCAGCAATGCAGATGCTGCAAGCAATGCTCCGCCTCTGGGCATACAGGGACCGAACAGCCCATATAACGGGGGTCCGTACCCCATATTACCGGAGCACCCCCCACAGGACTGCCCACGGGACACGGTCAAATGCTTTCTCCAAGTCCACAAAACACATGTAGACTGGTTGGGTCAAACTCCCATGCCCCCTCGAGAACCCTGCTGAGGGTATAGAGCTGGTCCACTATTCCACGACTACGACGAAAAACACACTGCCTTCCTGAATCCGAGATTCAACGACCCGGCAGACCCTCCTCTCCAGCTCTACTCCATATATATACAGGGTTTCCGTTTTTTACCTGCTTCATCCCTGTCGACTTCCTGAACTATAAGCGCTACTCACCCTACTAACTACATACCGTACTTAAATACCCACTTCCTTGACTATTTCTACTTTCCTCCATTCCCTAACTAATATTGATATGGAATTTTGTTGCTTTTTTCTGTATGGATGTATGAAAAATATTTGCATATTTCAAAAAAATGTTAAACTGCTACAGAGGAGGTTCAAAGCACATCCACATGGGCTTCATTTTTGGCGGCCAGTCAGTTGGTGTGTATTTGTGTTTTACTCTGCCTGCCTGACATTATGACAGTTTATTAATACGCTACTTCTTTATCTCTAGACCTCCTGTGGTGATGAGTTTTCCTGTCCACCACAGGCAGTCTGTGTAGCCACATCAAAGATGTGACACAGGAGGAATGTGAGTGGTACTAATAAGGAATCCAGTGAAGTTGCTGTGCCCCCTTTTCGGTTTACAAGGTGCAGATACTGTGAAATTGCACAATAGAGAGCAGAGAGGGGATAGTTGTCAAGCGAACATTAGCATTCCCCCGTAGAATAAAAAGTGAAGTTAGCAGAGGCAACGCTGTCAAATATATCTGTATCTGCATCATAGGATCATTTGCATTTAAAACATCTAATCCCCGGTACCCACCCCGCAAATGATAATAATTGGAGGAATGACTTTGCCAGTTTATATCCATAATATTTTTTTTGTTTTGTTTTGTTAATTTATATACTCAATTTCCTGATATTCTGGTGTATGCCAATGAGAAATGTTGTGTGTATGTGTGTGTGTGATAGTGGTAAGGGTAGGGGGCTACATACATTAGCATGCCTATGATTATAGAAGCGCTTTAGTGATTCTGAAAACTATAAATCTATGTAACACATGTTATCTTTCTTTATCATTATTATTTTAATACTTGATTGAACAGTATACATTTTAACACTTTATGACCCTAAAATTAAACAGACACAAGGCACTACTTGCTGCCGTTGCTCGTTGGTTACTCGCCAGTTACTAACGTGTACTTTTCTGTACGGTCTCTTTGAGTGTCAAGAATAATGCCTTTATTATAATTGTTTCCTTAGTTAGACTATAAATGCTAATCATTTTTACTCCTGCAAAAATTCCCTTATCTGTCGTTCTGCAAGACTCGCACACAACTACTCTGTAATTTCATCACTGTTTTACATCAAAACTGCATATAAGAGGTATGACACTATGAAAGCATATAGGAATTATAATTCAAAACTGGAGCCAACACAGAGTTTGAAGTTAAGAACTTCAGTAATGTGACATTCAGTATTGTGAATCTGTCCTGAGTCAAATATTTTAAATACTTAAAAAAAAAATTCAAGTGTACACACCTTATTTCCCTTTAGCTGTATTATCATTTGTTTCATGTTTCCACCAAAAATGCAATAACAATGAAAGTAATAGTTTTGAACTAAGTATATTAATATAAATACATACATTTTAATTAAATAATGAAACAAGTGTTATTACAAAATTAATGTCATAAATAAGTTTTTCACCAATTCCAATTTAAACAGTGAGTAACTATGCCTTACTTTCATGAAAATAAAGAACATCACCTTGAATTGTCACTGATTTCTCAAGAAACATCATACTTGGCAAAAAAAAAAAGTTAAAGTTAGGTCTGTACTCTGAAATGATATGTAGAGACACAAGTATTTTGCACATCAATAATCGCTGCAGAAATAATATGAAATTTTGATGGAAAAGGTTTTATTGTGTGATACTTCAAGCAACAAGCTCTGACTCAAATCTTTCAATTTTTGCTGTTATCTCTTGCAGTTATATTCAAACCTCACTCAAAGGGTTATTGATCTCTTACTTACGAATCTAGCCTGCGCAGGATTGTTACCAGATGTCTGTAATACTGTGTTGTGGAGGACTCCCTGCCCTGCTCACTACACATCTACTAATTGCTGCCAACTTCCACTGAAACAGCCTTGCCAACTTCCATTGAAACAAACCATTCCCACCTCTGTTGACCCTTTCTAAGCAAATCTCTCTAAATTTTTCCTCCGTAATCTGTCTTCTTCATGGTTTTAACTTCTAATTTCCACGATATTATCATTTACCTTTTATTATCAAATTGGTTTGATCCTGACATGCTGATATGTCGTATCATTATGAAGATGAGTCTGGCCCTCCTGGAAATACTATCAGTAATGTTAATCCAATTGGGTGGTTCTGCAGGTGGCAAATCATTTAGATAAGCAGAAAACATTCTGGCATTGTAATTTTCATTAAACAACACATTTCATATTTCTGTTTTGATATAAAACATAGGCAGCGCAGTAGTTAGTGCTGCAGCCTCCCAGCACGAAGGACCCTGGTTCAATTCCATCAGGGAACCTTTCTGTGTGAAGTTTGCATGTTCTCTCCGTGTCTGCGTGGGGTTTCCTCCCACAGCCCAAAAACATGCAGAAGGTTAATTGGAAAAAAATTAACCTGAATGAGTGAGAAGCAGAACTGTAATTTCATGGTATGGGAAACTGTACGATGACAATAAAGCTTCTTTAATCTTACCACCTCCTTTGTCTTGGAGATGTTGAGTAGAAGGTGGTTTTGGTTGCTCCAATGAACAAAACTCTACATTGTCAATGCATCCAACGATGGAAGAGTCATCAGAGAACTTCTGGAGGTGGCCGGAACTGGTGTTGTGTCAGAAGTTGGAGGTGAAGAGGGTGAAAAGGAATGGAGACAGGACAGTACCTTGGGACACACCTGTGCTGCACGTTGTGGCCTCAGAAACACAGCCGGCCACCAAAAACATACTGCGGGGGTTCAGGGTGAAGTTGCGTACTCATTAGCTTGTCCTTAAGGAGGGAGGGTCGGACACTGTTGAAGGCACTGGAGAAGTCAAAGAAGGTGACTCTCACAGTGCTTCCCGCACCCTTCAGATGGGACAAGGCCCTGTATGTGAGGAAGTTGATTGCATCCTCCACAATCATTTGCTGCCTGTACGTGAACTTGCATCGGGTCCAGGGGGGCAGACAGCTGTTGGCTGTGATAAAGATTACCAGACATTTAAAGAGGTTCTATTATGTAAAAATATAATTTACAAGTGTTTGAATGTGTATGTTTGTGTCTGCAGGCAGACTACTAATTCTAAAAACCAAATACCCTCTCGATTTATATGAGGGCTGGCTTGCTATAAGAAATTTTATAAATCCTTCAGTACTCTCAGTACTCTGTGCGGTCACAAGCAGGAGGCACCACCTTTCTTAATTTAATTCTCCATATCTTTGAGTTAAAACCACCCACAATTTCAAACTCAAATTATGGTAAGAGGACGGGACATTTCCGACAGTTTAAAAGCAGCGTGGCAATCCCCTCAGAGCATGTTTGACAAATGAGGGGGAAGTAGCTAAGATAGCTTGCTTATGTCGAGAGAGAAAAAGTGGATCAATATATTACTTGTGCCCATGGTAACTAGGAAATTTACCATAAAAACATTCTAATATGTGTTATTTCATAAACATGAATCTATGGAAATTGAAAAAATGCTAAACATGTTTAAATCTTAAAGAGACTTGATAAACATCCATTGACATTTGAATCTCTTTAAGATTGTTATTTTAATGGTTGACGACCTGATTAGGGGGGGGGGGTTACATAAATCTACTGCCAGTACAAAAAAAAACAGTTTTCATTCATTCATTAACAAGTAGGGCATGCAGGGCCAATATCTGTTCCTATATTAATTTGATATACCCTAGATATCAAACATTTGCTGATTGAATATGAGCTGCTCTAAAATATGAAAATATGACTTTGAACAACACAAATTCCATTTTCGTCCCTGTGCATAAAATCCTTCACACTTGCCACATACATTTGCTGGTTTTCTCACACATGATGCAACATAACAGCAGAGAGCATCATCTTCAGCTCTGTCATGCTACATTTGTTCCAGTACCTTTATCCGCTAAATTTGATTTCAGTAAATTTCAAGAAGCTGAAGATAAAGTGCAAACTGCCCAATATTTAATGAAGTCGAATTATTTATCAAGGGCTGTACGGTCTTAAAATTTAAGGCATGGCATCTGAACCATCTGCTTGATTTCAATATACTTTCACAGTCTTCATTTAATTAAATGGAATCATGCTGAGAACTATCTTATTATCTCTAGCATCAGTAGATCTGTTTAACAAAATAAGGTAGTACCAGATGCACCATTTCTGAGATTTTGTACGAAGACACCTTTAAGCCTGGGATCAAAGCCAGCTGCTATTTGTGGGATGATGCAGCCACTAACTGTTCAGTCCTGGTTATTGCAGAGAGGGAAAACTCAGGAAAGAATTTATTTTCTTTTTTAGGTAACATAATACGATATAACCTGCACAAACACCTGAATGATAGTTAGATCCACCTTTTACAGCAGGGGATGCAAGTGCATCTTTACTGCTGTAAAAGGAATATAACTCCTTTTTTGTGTTATCTAAATTTAAAATAATGTAAATAATGTAAACTCATTTTATCTACACTTCTAATAAAAAAATGAGTTTACATCATTTTAAATTTTGCCTACTTCCGTAATTTCTGATGATGAAGCAATTTCTTGGGCAAGAGTGAGCCCGACATTGACAAAAAATGTATTAAATCCATTCAGTATTTCTTTACTATTGTCCATGATTTGGCCATCTTTGACTAAATATTTGGATAGTCAATTTTTTTAATTTTGTTTTTAAGAATACCATTTCGAACTTTCCAGGTGCCTTGGATGTTATCTTTATGTTCCTCTAGTAGTTTATTATTAAATATTTTTTCACTTGATCTAATTATGTTGGTCAATTTGTTTTGGTATGTTTTATATCTTTTTTCTGCCTCTTTAGATCGTAATTGTAGAAAGAATTTATAGAGGTAATTTTTCTTTTTGCAAGCATTAACCATGCCTTTTGTGATCCACGGTTTGTCTTGCTTATTTGATTCTTTGATCATTTGTTTTCTTTGTGGACAATATATATCATAAAGACTTATCAGTTTGGTCAGAAAGCTGTCATAAGCCTGGTCAAGATTAATAGTGACTTAGACCTCATTCCACGTTTGGTTGGATAGATCAACGCTTAAGGCAGAATTTGCTGCTGGGGTTCTATGTCTCACAGTTGTGTATGTTGTTTGAGATGTACTTGATATATCCTGCCTTATAAGTAGCTGATGGAAAATACCAAACACAGGAAGGTGATCACTAATGTCATTTATGAGTAATCCAGCTGTGGTTTGTGTTTGAAAACTGTTGATAAATATATTGTCAATTAAAGTTGCTGTTTCGGTTGTAAGTCTTGTAGGTTTGGTTATTAATGGGAATAGATTATTGCTATGCATGGTTATCCAAATAAAATGAATAACATGTGGGGTCAATAAAAAAAAAAGTTAAAAGGCATCAAATGTAATAGGATGGATAATCAATCTGCTATTTTTACTTCTATAGTTTTCAAAGACATTTTCAGATTGCCAATAATGTCCGTTTTATTCTCACTAACCTTAAATGGGCTCTTTTCACAATTTGTTGAACTCAACCCAGTCTAATCCGATTGTCACAAAAAAATACTAGAGCTATAGTATATTTTATTCCTCACTTCCCAAAATCAGATTAATAACTAAGGAACTTAAAAAAATAAAAAATAAGGCGCTTGTCTTGAAAATGTGTTTGGTAAACTGCGCAAAGAAATGACAAGATGGACTTCCGTTGTACGAACAGGAAATGTCATAACCGGAAAACATGTCATGATTGACCGGAAATAGACAATAATCCGACTCAGGTGACTGCCGCAGTCAGCTGATAGAAGTCCGTTGCCCGTTAGCTCTGTTAAGAAGTGCTCTGTCATTGTTGTATTTAATGCTTTTGTAATTATAAGACCTCTGCAATGAAGGGTTTATTCCTGTTTGTATTTGCGGCGTTAGTCCTGACAAATGACGCAATTGTACGGTAAGAAACAGATGGAATTGTTTTGTTTCACGTGGAAACAAAAGTAAACATAACAAGCTAGCGTCCTCGAGTATTAGGCACATCTATTTGCCTTTTGCATTCAAACTAAGTCTTTTCTCGATGATGTTTTGGATTCAACGTTGTTCAATTATAGAAATGCATGATATTTAGTCGCGAGGAGATAGCGTTTGTTGACCTCGCTACTATTAGCCATTTAATTGCTCGTCATTGAGTGTGTTGGGGCGTCAATGAAGTACGCTGGGGGTGATCTTGTAAAAATGTTTGGCTCTTCATGCCCAAACGGATGCGTTTGCTCACATAACTCGTTACGTAGAAGGAGCTTATTTTGCACAAGGAAAGGTCTTTGGCTCGGTCCTACCTGCCCGAAAGCGTTCAAACAAGATCTGGTTGATATTGGCGTCAACAACATAATAATTCAACCTAATCCCGGACGGTTAGAACCAGAGAAACCTGAAATGTTTTCAATACTTTTCGGTCCGGCTTTCGAGTTACCTCATAATTTATTGACCACATATACAAGTGTTTTATCCTGGTAAGGCTATTCTAATTTTAATAATGGATGTAGCTCTAAACTCAAATGAGAAATTTCAACATAATGCAATCTATATGTGTACACGATGTCGTTTTTGCTGTCAGCTTGTTTCCAACTCTCTAGATTGTAATGGTGGAACTAACAAAAAAAGGAGAAAGATTATATTACTGTGAATTCGCTTTAACTAATGTCATTGCAAGTGCTTCATAATTTACGCAACCGATGTGTCCACAGCTAATGTGTTGTGTAATCTTAAGGCATGGATATTGCAGCAGAACCACAGATATGGGACTCCTCATGGTAAAGTTGTCCCTCTGTGTACCAGTCCTGTTTTCAGAACTGTTGATTTTTCTCAAATCCTGAAGTCTCCCAACACAATGAGACCCAGGATATTTCAACTGAGACTTGTCAAATCATAGTTCTTAATTTATGACAACAATCTTTATTCCAATTTATGATGTGTGCAGTACAACTCAATATGGCATTTCTTAAATATTTCAGTTTTAAATTACTCTCCATCTTTTTGTGTTTTGAAATTTGCAAAACATTTAGATAGCTGTCTTCTATTCAGTTTTTATTGTCTAGCTCCAGTTTGCAATTTTCAGTTGACCGGGAAGGACAACTGATCTTCTGTTTCCTTGTTTCCTCATGTTTTGAGAGTTGATGCTTTTTTGTCATTTGCAAAAATTTGGGGGTTTGAACTCAAAGAAACTAACCACCTCAGACTCACAGTGACTTGTTAGTGATATAGCAGCCTTTATGGAAAATGTTATTGGATGAAAAACAAAATGTTTCTCTTTCATATACATGCTTTATAGTGCAATAGGTTGCTGATCAATATTGTCAAATGTAATCTGCATGGCATCTCTTATGTTGTTGACTACATTTCCCTTTTACTGTTATTTGATTCACAGTGGTTTGCTGTTTTAAGGAATGGGCACATCCCTTAAAAAAGTTTTTTACACTTCTTCCACTGCAGAATTACATTAAAGAAATTCCGTTCCATCAGACGTGAGTTGACTGACTCAGGGCGACGAGCAGAGGAACTCCTGGCGGACAAACACTCCTTGAAGTACAACTTTGGCTTCCCCCCCAGTAATGGACCCACTCCCGAAACCTTGAAGAACTACCTTGATGTAGGCATCTCTCACCAAACCTTAAATCCCCACTTTCCTTTAAAACTAAGCCTCGGGGTGGTATGGTGTCGGGGTCGGCTGCAGCAAAGGTCCACTTGTGCCTTTCTTGTTTGTTTGTCTTTCATTTTATTTTTTTTTTATTTCCTCCTGTCTAAAAAACAAAAAAAAGATTTGCTTGACTATTGGTAGCGCACTTGCTCTCCCAGAGGCTGTGTCATTCTGACACAACCTGACTACAGTCCCTCAGAAAGTAGACTTAGCAACGGAAAAGGGAACTTTGGGCATATGACTCTCTGTCAGCCCCTCAAGCCTGACCAGGTGAGAGAAAATTTTAGGGCGTGTTGAATTAAATAAACATTTCTAAATGATAGGCATTTCAAGCTAGTCATTATGGTCAAAGTAATGTGTGATAGATTATTAAAGGTGAATTTTTGCCAATAATTCTTATGGCTGCATTTCTTTTAATGATAGCCGCTTGTGTATTTATTGTCTGTTCACAAACAAGTCATAATTGGGAATGTGTACTAGAACCTTCAGTATGTGAAAATATTCTAAACTTTCTTTGAATTCAGAATATTTGTGTTGGCCCAGTTCTCAGTGGATAACTTTGCTCTACAGAAATAGTCTCCAATTACTTTTTTTAAATACCTGCAATAGAATGGGGAAATGTTTCTGCTGTTCATTGAAAATAAAAAAATCTCATGTGTCTTGCTTAACACCAGTTCTAGCAAAAATAGGGGAAGTTTTACTGTAATTTTGTCAAGTAATCAATCACATGAGCTAAAAGTTTGTGTAAGCTTGTATATTTATGGAATCACTGTGTCTGCTGAGTGATTGTGCCTCTGAAACTGCAGAGTCATGACATGACTCTATTTGACCTGTGTCCTGCAAATGCTCACAAACACTGACAGCTGCAAATACTCCATGGTGATGAGAATAGAGCAGAACCTAGTGTTAAATATTTCTTTTCTCTTTGCCAAGAATTTCCTTTTAGTAAATGAAACTTTTTTTTTTTTTTCATACTGCCAGTTTTCTTCTGTTGAAAATGTCAACTTGTATACCTTAGGATCATTGCCAATCTTGTGTACTTGGGCCAAGAGATTTAGTCCTATTAGTAAATCTCTTTTCAACACACCCTTAGTTGTTTACAGTAGTTAATCTATTAGATATGCTAATCAAGTTATGCATGTTTCTTCTTTTTTTCACATATTAATGTAAACATCAAGACATGTATCATTTTTCTAATTTTATAAGACACGATAGTCTTCAATTAGTCCAACAGCAGAGAGTTTACACACACATTCTAGAATATGATTACATATAGTTGGTACAGCAACTGCAATCATTCATGTGTGTTTGCATTGTATATCCAACATGACATTTTCCTAACTCAAACAGATTTCTATACATGCAAATATCTTAATATATTCAGTACACCCACCCTCAAATGTTAATTTGTTCTTCTGTTCACCAGGCCCAGTATTATGGGGAAATTGGCCTAGGTACCCCCACCCAGACCTTCACTGTGGTGTTTGACACTGGTTCCTCCAACCTGTGGGTCCCCTCCGTTCACTGCTCCCTCTTAGACATTGCATGTTGTAAGTCCCCCTCATTATTATCACTAATATTACTGGAGCACACCATGTTTGTACTGTTTAGTCACATGCTACTTAAAAATCTTTCTTGTTGATCTTTGGCAGTGCTCCACCACAAATATAATTCTGCCAAGTCAAGCACATATGTGCAGAACGGCACTGCCTTCGCCATCCAATATGGAAGCGGCAGCTTATCAGGCTACCTCAGCCAGGACACATGCACTGTGAGCTTAACCACCACGACAATGTAATCATCCGGGACTTTACATGAAAACGTCATCCTTTTGAGTTTCATACATTTCCAGATTGGGGACATATCTGTTGATGCACAACTGTTTGGAGAGGCCATCAAGCAGCCAGGTGTGGCCTTCATTGCAGCCAAATTTGACGGGATCCTTGGCATGGCCTACCCTCGCATTTCTGTGGATGGTGTGACCCCAGTGTTCGACAACATCATGAGCCAGAAGAAAGTGGAGAAAAATGTCTTTTCCTTCTACCTGAACAGGTGGATCTCTCACTGCTGTTCAGACACAATTTACATTATGTTTTTCCTGTTTTGTAATTGTGGCCTGGTCTCATGCTCATCCAGCACTAACCCTCAACCCTACCTTATCTGAGATAAACCTTCAAAAATAGTCCCCCTTTTGTATTTCTGCACTTAAATAGGTATTTAAATCAATTACATCATCCATCTTTTAGATTTGATAGAGTGTAATTGATGTGTATTTCTGTCATTTTATTTAATTTCTTATTTGTCTAAATTAGTTCAGCTCTCCGGATTCTAAGTCCTTGCTCCCTTCCATTTACCTCTATAATAGAGAATAGTTAAAATTTAAAGGCCATTTCACAATCATCCAAGAGGTTGGTCCTCTTATTTGTTGTCAGAGCTGATGAAGTGTGTTTCTCTCATCTTGATCAGGAACCCAGACACTGAGCCCGGTGGTGAGCTGCTGCTTGGAGGAACTGACCCCAGATACTACAGTGGTGAATTCAACTATGCCAACATCACCCGGCAGGCCTACTGGCAGATCCACATGGCTGGGTGAGGATCTTACTTGCCAAACACACATGGCAAGAGGGGGCAAATCCTATGACTTTAGGGAAAACCAATATTCAGCAGCTCAGTAAATTCTGCTTTTGATATGGAGTGTTAAATTAGAGTGAGATGTCATGCCCAAGCAACCCAACTGACCCACAAGTGTTTGTGTCAGGTTGAATGTTGGCAGCCAGCTCAGTCTTTGTAAGAGTGGCTGTGAGGCCATTGTGGACACGGGTACGTCTCTGATCACTGGACCCTCAGCCGAGGTCAAGGCCCTACAAAGAGCCATTGGAGCCACTCCTCTCATCCAAGGAGAGGTGAGATATTAAAGGGTTTCCACTAATTAAAGCTCAGCCATATGTTTTCAAAGGAATACATTCTATGTTGCAATATTGCTACAAAATCCCAAGAAAATGTGGATCCTAAAAATAACATTTTGTCCATCATCTATAACATTTTCCCCTGAAAAGAATAACTGATAAGCATCTTATGGAGCCTTACAATACAAAAGCTGTATTTTATAGTACAAACAATATTTTAAGTCCCATATTAAGTCAACACAAATAGATGCAACTCAATTCTGTAAAGTGGAACAACACTATTTTTACATCAACTTGATACCTCCTAATCAGTATCCACTTTAGATCGAGCCATAGTAAATGCACATCAGGTTGTTTTTGCAAAGTCTCAGCTGAGCTTTAGCTGAACATCTAAAAAACAAAATGTGCAGAGTAATAAGATTAGACTGTCCAGCTTCCCTGACATGCTCCAAATCATAACACTCAAATTCAAGTATTTGTTGTTGTTTTTTACAAAAAACAATCTTAATCTGAAACTTTCTGGTCTTTGATTCTGGCCACTCAATTCAATTTCAGATTAAGCTCTTTTTTTTTTTTCCTTCCCCTGGAACTGAACCACACACTGAATTCAGCTTTAAAAACCTTTCCTTTTCTTTGCATAAATGTACAGTACATGGTGAACTGTGACAAGATCCCATCACTCCCTGTCATCACCTTCAATGTGGCCGGACAGTCCTACACTCTGACCGGGGAGCAGTACGTCCTGAAGGTGAGCTGTGTTTTTTTTTTTCCTACAAGGGTTGACATAAGTCAGTTCCATCCTAAACAATCAAACTTTTTTCATTTTTGTCATAGCAAGAGGAGCTGAATTTAGTGCAGTTCTGTCTGAAGTGGAGATTAACAGCCTGTCTCCTCTCAAATTTTCAGGAGAGCCAGGCTGGTAAAACCATTTGTCTGAGTGGCTTCATGGGTCTAGACATCCCTGCACCTGCTGGGCCTCTGTGGATTCTGGGAGATGTATTCATTGGCCAGTACTACACTGTCTTTGATCGTGAAAACAACAGGGTTGGCTTTGCCAAATCAAAATAAGCACTTCCTGAACAAGAACAACATGTTAAATGATAAAAGTTTTAAAAGCTTCAATCTGTGCTGCACACATTTTCTGTTGCTTTGCAATCAAACTTTATTTAGCAATTGACTCTGTGTAGGGCCTGAATGCACTGATGTGAAGCATGTAGAATAATGATTCCCTGCAAACTTTTTAGACTGTGCGAGATGAGCAGGATCAGGAAGCAAGTGTCTACGTTGATACTGCCCTATTCATACATGAGTGATGTTTTTTTTTAATTGGGGACATGTTTTAAACTCTAATTTGTAATTGAGGAGGGGGAACCATTTCTCTACTATTAACTACTACTTGGATGGATTGTAATGTGATTGCCTAAAATAAAACTGTTTTAAAATGTTACCTGTTTTCATTCTGTCCATATGCGGTCCTTAATCAGTGGCTTATCTAAAAATGAATTCTCAGTCCAAAAATATCAATCTTCCTGCCAGAATCTGTAAAGCTCACTTTAATATGTTTGAGCTGACTGTTTGCTGTTCCTGTTTTTTAATTACTCTGTGTTATTTGAATAACAAACTTTCTTAAAGTCCAAGGCATGCTATTTATCTGGCAAGAATTTGCTTCACATAAACAAAGGGAACCTGAATATTTCAGCTGAAATATTGCTGGAATACTAAAGTTTGTTTGGGAAGCAAATTAGTCAAATAAATTTATCAAATAAGTCAGATGATGGATTCTTGTTAACAGTGCAATATCAGTAGCTCTCGCCAGTATTCTAGATTCAAATGATTGTTATTAAACCTACCTGCAAAATTGATGTCTGAACAGATGGTGTTCAGCTGGACTCTGGAGGTGTGGCATACAATATCTCCTTTTCCTTTCGGATTTTCCCTTCAGGGGTCGCAAAGGCGAATCAACCTTCTCCATCAAACCCTATTCTCTATCCTTTCTCACACCAACAAAGTTCATATCCTCTCTCACTATGTCCATAAATCTTCTCTTCGGTCTTCCTCTAGACCTCCTGCTTACCATCTCCAATTCCAGCATCTGTCTACCAATATATTCTCCTTCCCTCCCTTGTACATGGCCGAACCATCTCAGTCTGGCTTCTCTGACCCTCTCTCCAAGACCTCTAACATGTGCTGTTCCTATGATGGACTAGTTTCTGAGCCTATCCATCCTCGTCACTCCCAAAGAACCTCAACATGTTCATCTCTGTGACCTACAGCTCTGCGTCCTGTCTTTTGTTCAGTGCCACTGCCTCCAAACCATACAGCATCACTGGTCTCATCACTGTCTTGTACACCTTTGCTTTCATTTCTACTGATAGTCTTCTATCGCATAGCACTCCTGACACTTTTCTCGACCCATTCCAACCTGCTTGAACCCATTCTTTAACCTCTTTTACACACTCTCTGTTGCTCTGGACTGTTGACCCTAAGTACGTGAAATCCTCCAACTTCTTGATCTCCACTCCCTGTAGCCTCACCGTTCCACCCGGGTTCCTCATGTTCACACACACATATTCTGTTTTGCTGAGACTCATCTTCATTCCTCTCCTTTCCAGAGCATGTCTCCATCTCTCAAGATTTTCCTTAATTTGTTCCCTGCTCTCACTACAGATGACAATGTCATCTGCAAACATCATGTTCCATAGAGATTCCTGTCTAACCTCATCTGTCAGCCTGTCGATCACCACTGCAAACAAGAAGGGGCTCAGAGCTGATCCCTGATGAAGTCCACATCCACCTTGAACTTCTCTGTTACATCTACAGCGCACCTCACCACTGTCTCACAGCTCGCATACATGTCCTGCATGAGTCTAACACACTTCTCTGCCACTCCAGACTTCCTCATACAATTCCAGAGTTCTTCTCTCGGCACCCTGTCGTATGTTTTTCTAGGTCTACAAAACCACAATGCAGCTCCCTCTGACCTTCTCCGTACTTCTCTATGAGCATTCTCAAAGCAAATACTGTATCTGTAGTGCTCTTTCTAGACATGAAGCCATACTGCGGCTCACAAATACTGACTTCTGCTCTCAGTCTAGTTTCCACTACTCTTTCGCTTAACTTCATTGCAATTCTGCGCGCCCCCCTTATTCTTAAAAATGGGCACCATTACACTTCTTCTCCACTTTGTGGTCTACAATAGTCACCTCTTCTAACCTTCTCTCTCTTTCCTTTTCCTAATTCATCACTTCTTCAAAGTACTCTTTCCATCTTCCCATGACTCTTCTAGCATTTGTCAATACATTTCCCTCTCTATCCTTAATCACCTGGACCTGCTGTACATCCTTTCTATCTCTATCTCCCTTTTTTGCCAACCAGTATAAATCATTCTCTCCCTCTTTACTGTTCAACCGAGCATACAAGTCATACGCTTACGCTGCATCTCCTTGTACTCCTGTCTGCTCTCTTCAGTCCCCTCAGTGTCCCACTTCTTCTTGGTAACCGCTTTCTTTGTATATACTCCTGCACTTCCTCGTTCCAACACCAAGTCTCTTAATCTACCTTCCTTCCAGACGACACACCAAGTACTCTCCTACCTGTCTCCCTGATCACATTAGCTGTAGTTAGTTTGTAGTCTGGAAAAAAGTATTTCCCACAGCCATCTCCATCCTTTTTGCAAAGTCTACCACTATCTGTCCCTCTGCGTTCCTATCCTGGATACCAAACCTGCCCATCCCTTCTTCATCACCTCTATTACCTGCACCAACATGTCCATTCTCTCCCTCTTTACTGTTCAACCCAGCATATAAGTCATCGTACGCCCTTTGTTTTTCCTTTGCTATATTTATCTTTACCTTATGCTGCTTCTGCCTGTACTCCTGTCTGTTCTCTTCAGTCCCCTCAGTGTCCCACTTCTTCTTTGCTAACCGCTTTCTCTGTATATACTCCTGCACTTCCTCATTCCAACACCAAGTCTCCTTTTCTACCTTCCTTCCAGACGACACACCAAATACACTCCTACCTATCTCCCTGATCACATTAGCGGTAGTTATCCAGTCATCTGAAAGCTCTCCCTGATCACCCAGAGCTTTTCTCAGCTCCTCCCTGAAAACTATACAACACTCCTCCCTTTTTAGCTTCCACCACTTTGTCTTCTGCTCTGCCTTTGTCCTGTTTACATTGTCACCAGTTCATCCTACAAACCACTCACCTACAACTACTTTGCAGTCACTAATCTCTTTCAGATGACCTTGTGAGGTCTGCCCAATTACCAATCTCTCATTTCTGGAGATATTCTGCATCACTTCATCTAACTCATTGAAGAAGTTCTCCTTCTCCTCTAACTCACATCCTACTTGCGGGGCATAGCCCAACCACATTGAGCATCACACTTTCAATTTCCAGTTTCAGACTCATAAGTCTATCTGACATTCTTTTCACCTCCAGAACATTCCTAACAAACTCCTCTTTCAAGATGAAGTCTACTCCATTTCTCTTCCTGTCATTACCATGATAGTACAACTTAAAACCTGCTCCCAAGCTTCTGGCCTTACTACCTTTCCATCTGGTCTCCTGGACACACAGTATATCCTCCTTCCTTCTCTGCATCATGTCAACCACCTCTCTACCTTTTCCTGTCATCGTCCCAATATTCAAAGTCCCTGCTCTGTCCCAGACTCTTGCTTTTCCTCTTCTCTCTTTGTTTACAAACACGCCTTCCTCCTCTCCTTCTTCGACCCACAGTAGCCCAATTTCCACTGGTACCGTATATGGTTATCCTCTGGCGTTCGTAGTTAACCTCGACCGATGCAGTATAAGATTCTTAGGTTGGATTCGCATATTTGGTTTTGGCAAAAGTTTTATGCCAGATGGCCTTCCTGACGCAGCCCTCTGCATTTACCCGGGCTTGGGACCAGCTCAGGGAGACACTGGCCTGTGCCCCCCCCCGAGGCTGGCTCCAGGAGACACTGGCCTGTACCGCCCTGATAACTTTTTAATTTGTATAGTTTGACAGGCAACTGCATTTGCAGGTACCATTCTGTCTAAAATGGACTAATAAAGTCCTTTGACTACCAGTCCAACCCATCATATCAGCAATTTTTCCAAACTCTTAAAATGCTTCCCCTTTTAAAATTACATTTTTAGTTTCAAATGTCAACATTTATGCAGACATTACTTCAGAGGCAGTTTACAAATCCTTCAAACTTTATTATTCCTTCGAGCACTCTACATAATTCTTTTCATGTAAAAAAAAAAAAAAGTCAAAAATAGACATTAATCCATAACAGTTGTTATTTTACTTATCATGCACAATGAAATACAGTTTGCATATAAAAAAAGATCTGCCCAGCGGTTTAGTACTCAGTGAGCTTTGTCTTCGTGTCTCACTGTCAGACTGGTTCAGTTTAGGAACATTACACAGGAAGTGTCCAGAGACGTCTCCTCTGCCCACCTGTTTTTTCTTTTTTTGGTCATGATGTCAGTCAACAATGACTTCAGGAGCCGTTTCCGAAGTTTCAAAGGGCTAACCGAACCCTCCAGTTGCAAGAAAATACATGTGGGGAAGGATATGTTCAGCTTCTGTATGGATGAAGAACTGCCGTGGCTAAACGCTGAGAAAAAATCGAACACACTTTGGTTGAACAGAGTTGGCTAGTCAAAAAATAAAAATATTTATTCCCCAAAAAAGATGTAAAAGTAGCCTTAATATGAGCCAGAAAAAAATTTAAATGCCTAAAAGTTAACAAAAACTTAACACAAAGAATATTTAATTATTTCAGTCAAAACTCCCTCAGTTTCCTTCAGTTATCATAATTTAATATTGCAGTGTTGATCTTAAAGTAATTCAATCAATCTTAAAAAATATAGGATTGTATAGTTTTGGCCAAGATAATTAAAACGTATTAAAACAGCCTTTCACGTAATCCCATTTAAGTGTCTCTGTCAATGAAGGACTGATTGATGGTTTCATTCTGAGTTATGACCCGTGTATACTGAGTTTGGGTTGCCAAGTTTTAATGTTTCTTCAATTCAGCCCCCCCAAAAAGCCTTAGGGTGTTTTGTCTCAATATAAAGGAGTGGAAAATTAGTCAGCCTATTGCTTTGGTTGAGGGTGCATCTTTTCTTCTCTTTCCCTGAGGATCAGTCATCTGGTGCCTAAATGAAGGTAAAACTTTGATTAGTCCAGCACCTCAGTTCACAATAAGACACTACCAAATTGAGTATAATTTAGAAAATGATATCCAAAATACAGAACCATAATGTATAAATCTGTAGCCTTCAATTACAAGCACAACAAATTTTAATTTTTATCTAAGAATAAGATATCTTGTGTCCAGCATTTTAATATGTACAATACTGGATATTTATTTGGTCCGGATTTTTTAAATGAGGTAGGAGGGAACTATAAAAGTCATTGACTTTGCAATTATATGTTACCCCCATAAACATACAAAATACATGCTTTTTAAGATTTTGTATGTTATGATAGATGTATTGACAAATGGCAGTGTTTAAGCCCTGGCAGTCCAAAACCCAGTACTTTATCTTCAAAGCACTTGCAAGAGATTTATTAACCACTGTCAAGGATGTTAATTACAAGTTATTCATTATTTTGCAAAAAAAAAAGATGTATATATAAAGCAGGATGTTTGAAGGTGCATCAGGTTTGTTGTAACTTCTGTTTTGCCTTACTACATTGGCCTCCCATAGAACAGCTTCTAACTTGAAACATGACATCTCTGCAAAAGCAGAAAACTGGGAACAACCTGAGTAACTGTTAAAGGACAAGTAATTAAATACCTTTTTTTTCTTTTTGTTTGTCTTCTCTATAAAAATGGGTTTTCCAAACGGTAGCAAAATGCCATTTGGAAAAGCACAATAAAGACAACGTAATTGTCATCTGTTGTACCTGGCGCAGTATTATATTATGCAGTATCATATGTACAACATTCAACTGAACAAGAAACCTATTTGTTATTCATTTTATTTCTTCTCAATCTCCTTTCCCTGACACTGAGAAATTTTCATTCATGTATCATGTCTGACAAACATTCTTACACACAGTAACCTGATGGTTTGCAACAATAGCCACTGAAGAGGATAGAGATATGACCTGGACTGGGGTATAATTCAAAATAAGGGCTTTTTTGTTATCCTGAAATTATTTTAGCAAAGTTGCTGCAATCAAATCTACAAATTTTGTGAGTTGGTTATTTCCAGAGGAAATCCTAAATGTTTTAAGACTACAAGCTTCATGCTAACAGCCCTTGAAAGCCCCCCTCACTATAAACAATTCTGACAATCACTTTGTAGAATTAACTTTTAGGTCAGTCAGTGCTAGTGGAATATTTATATCTTGAAAAATAAAGAAATTAAGAAAAACATTTTTAGATGTACTATTCTCAATCCAGGAATCTTTTCTTCAGGTGTGGCAGTTCTCCAGATCTTCTGTGCTCATTGCACACTGACTGTCCAGACAAAAAAGTGGTAAGAAAACAGACTTCTGCTCAGTTTCTTGGCCATTTCTTTGTCTTAAGTTTGACCTCTGACTTCAGCTGTCAGCCCTCCTGCTCCTGGTCTCCCTGCTCTTTTTCCAGATCGGTCCCATGGTCCTGCTCGTCATTTGGCTCTGGGCTCTGGCGCTCCTGCCCATCATCAGTCTCTCTGCGAGGTGCGGCCGGGTCTCGAACAACTCCCTCCATCTCCACCTCCCCCTCCAGTTCTTCCTCAGTCTCCTCCTCCACCCGGCCCACCGTGTCAGGGATTATCTCCACCTCTATGTCCGAAGAGTCCTCGCTCTCCTTGAACCACACTGTCTTCTGCCCCTCCTTCCTCCGCTGCCTGGTCAGAATTGACCTTGCGCCGTGCTCGTCCCCGTCCCCCCTGCCTTTTCGGGAGGGTCTTACAGAGGGGCTCCCCTTGGGGACATGGTTGGCAAAGACACTGCAAGTTGAGCAATGCCGACTCCGTCTTTCCAGGGGGATGTTTCGAGCCTGGGGGAAGGTGCTCCGTCTGGGTATGGCGTTATTCCAGCGGCCAGATCCTCCGCGGCCGCCATCTGCTTCATTCTGGAACCCATCGTTAGTGTATTGTAGGGAGTCGCGGTGACCTGAACGAGGCTGGTCGGACTTCAGACAGGGACCCAAACACTGCAGGCAGAACAGAAGGCTTTATTAAGGAAGCCAGAAGAAAGGAACAAGGTCGGGCTGGATAATGTCACTAGTATTCATTTTTTTTCATTAGCAAAGCCACATCACTGGTCTCTCATTATTGGAAAATGTCATAAACAAAATGCCACAATTCTTCACCTCAACATTCTATTCAATCCTGATGGACATTAATGAACTTTTCATATGTAATAAATTTGTAAGTTATAAAATAGACAAATATGATTTTGAAGAAAAGAAAATCCCCTCCCTTTTTACTGTCATCATTCTAAAGTGGTATTGATGACATGAAAATGAAATGAGTCTTAAGTCTTCCTCCAAGTCCTGGCAAGACCGAAGAAAAGCACGTGCCCCAAACAATTTCACTTAGCCGTATTTTTTACGACACATGAAGCTCTTGTGAAGACAATGTTTTCTAAATACCTGTTTTAAACTAACCTCGCATATTTTGTCGATACCAGCGTTTCCCTTCCACAACCGGGAAATCAAGAAGCCAATCACAATGAGGCAGAGAACCAGCAGTGCTGCCATGACCAACCCGAGCAGCGCCATGTCACCTGCACGATAACCCACGTTTGCAGGGGATGGGACGGCGACAGCTGTGGAGAGAATGAAAATAACACCTCCTGAATTCATGTCCTACTTTTATTGAAGTACATTTAACATTTGCAGCTAGAGTGAGATCAAACGACTCACACGGTCATACCGGTGTCTGATCTGATCATCAGGATTCTGGCCAGGTCTTCATGTCACTAAAAAGTGTGACTTTTAACAGTGTAACTTTGCTACAAGCGGAATAATATTAAATCTATGTGTGGGTGTCTTCAAAGTAAATCACAAACCGAATGAACATTTATGATTTCGTGCGGTATACTTAAAACTGATTGGATTTGATATAGTCAGCTTTCTTGATGAGAGTTTCATGAATCTGTCCTCTGAATTAATTTAGATTTTTGCTCATCATTTCATTTTAAAAGCATTCTAGGATGATAGAGTGGCATAAAATCAATTAATGTATGTATGAGTGTAAAGCGATAACAAATATGTTATTCCATCTATTTGGTGCAACAAATTTATAAATGTGAAGAGTCAGTCAGTGAGAACTTAATGTGGGAACATGTACAGCTTTGGGGAAATTGTGTGTCCTACCAGGTATGACCTGAACGGAGAGCGCTGCTGAACCAAACTCCCCTGTGGTGGTGTCCAGTGCTCGGAGCTGCATTCACAATAAACAGGCTCACATCTCATTGTTTGAAAAAAAAATGTGTAAAAATGTAAATATGTACGTTGTTGCGATTGTTAGCGCTTTCCTCACCTGGAGTGCAAAAGACTCAGTCTTCACAACTCTCTTCAGGATCACGAAACCGTCTGATGTCACATTGACGTAGCTGCTGTACTGGATCTCATACTTCACATCTGGATTCACTCCCTGAATCAAACATCAGAAGACTGTTTGCCTTATACTTCATTATTGTCTTACTTTAATTTTATAATTCATTTTATAGGGATAAGCAAACCTAGTGAAGTTATTCTGAAAAAGTATTACGTTTACACAGTGGATTCAGCAGGCTACTTTAAGTAATAAAATTTAAACTGCAGCACCTCATAAACACTTCTATGCACTTATTGTGATTTATTAATGTCTCTCCTCATAACCATGATCTTATAGTCGAAAATCCTCGTGAAGTGACTACTAAGTGAATGTGATAAACAGGCGGGAAATGTTGGAAAAAATGTTGGAAAAAATATATGATTATGTTATCACGATGTTACTCCTCACTCTTTGTAAGTTCTGTCTTTTTACCTGAAGTATTAAAAAGCAGGCAATTGTCTCAAAACATTCCTGCTCTTATCTACATATGCTGCATACAATGGTTGATGGATGGAGGTTTACTTTAGAAGAAAGGGGATGTACAGCACCAAGACCGAACATCATTATCAGAAGAGTGGGAAAAGCTGGAGGCCAGCCAGACAGACAACAAACACAAGGCGCCGCGCACTGGCAGCTGGAGGGAGGATGATGTCAGGCGGTACCTGGAGATAACCATGGTGGCACAACACTGTCTCGTTATAGTGTTATAAATCTCAAAAAGTTGTTGTTGTAAAATTCCCCATCCCTTAGAGCTGCAGAACACCCTGTAACTAGGGACCACCCTAAGGAAAAAAGGAAATAAAAGAAAGGTACGGAGAGATGTGCACCAGAGCGGTGGGAGAGTGTTACTGGGCACGTCTCCTTCCGTTCTCCTTGCAAGTAAAAGAGTACTGTTGTCCCTTGTCTTCTCTCTGTGCAGGTATGCAATGATGTCTGAGGTGCTTTAGACCTGACAATTAAGACATCAGGGTAAAATTACTTTTTACTGAACAATAATAAGAAAAAAATTTAAAAAATTGACAAAGCATTGATTCATATTTCATAAAAATCACCATAATTGTGTCTGCACTTTGTTTTCCTTTTGATCCATTTATTGTTGTTAAAACCTGACTGAATTGAGCAGACTGTATGTTTTTCCCGGTGACACCTCTACAGGCCGATGTGCTGTGTGACAACAGTGGTCCCAGTGATCAGGAATATGTTTGAAAAATGACAAATTACAATCTCATCCAAGCTTCATCATTGCATAAACTGATGTATTTTTTCATGATATCATATCCATATTGTAACAGGAAGGTGCAGAGTGGACACTTACACTGGCAAAGTCCTCATCCCGGGCTCGGACCCTGAAGGGCCTGTTGGTGCTGCGATCCCGGAGGACCATGCTCTCAGGGACAGAATTGCTGTAGATAAAGCCCTCATAGCGCTCCTTCTCAAAGCGAGGGGGGTTTCTGCTCTTCTTCATCACCTCTATGGTCACCTGTGTGACTGCAAACTGATCCCTGTTGGTGACCTGTGAGGCCTGAGTGTGATGTACCAAAAAATTTGTCAGTTGAGGTTTCAAAAGTGTATGGAAGCTTTAAGATAACTGCAAGATCCAAAGCGAGTTTTCTTTTGCAATATTTATCCTTCGATAGATTTATCTTTGCATCTATTTGTCCTTTTTTTTTCATCGTGAAAATGGCTAAAAGGCATGGCGGATGATGATCTTGATTATTCTTATATGAGTTATATAAAAGTTATTAGTTATATGCAATATAGCTTATATATACATATATATAATATAATATCAGATAATATAAGTTGGTTTTTAGAAATTCATTGCAATTTACATTTTTCTATCTTTGACTCACAGGAGAAGTAAACAACATCTGTTAAAGGCCTGTTTTTTGTCACTGTTTGTTATTGTAATACTTGTTTCTGCTACTGGAGACTACCAAACTGTTCTAAAATGATCTAAAATGACTTGCATTGGAATCTGAGATGAGCTACGCTGCCACTAGGACAACGTGCAAAATTCAGACGAAAAGGACAATAGAATTATACCTTCTTGCTTTATAGTTATTGTGGCTGTATGTGGTAATATACTTTCATTACAGCCCGGAATATTCCCACTTCACTTTTTTAACTTCCATAGAAATTCCTTTAGAACAATAGTGTTTGAAATAGAGTAGATTTTTTTTTTCTCTTGTTTATGTTTACCAGAACAGTGAGGGTTATTGGTCCAAGAATATCAGCAGCTTTTGCCATGGTGATGTTCCCCGTTTCCTCATCAATCTGGAATATGTTTCCCTCATTGCCTGGATGATAATGTAGACAAAAAGATACAAATATATTCATATGTATCTATTCTCGGCTTGGTAGGTTGTGTTTTGCCTGTTTTATTTTTGTTTTTTCGGGGGGGGATTTACAAGTAATGTTTTTCGCTATTCAAATTTTGTTTTGAAAATGCAGTAAAGGTATAATATATACTGTGGACACATAGTTGTTTATTTTTTACTGTCTATCTGATACAAGTTGCAGTATTAATGTAAATACAATAAACATGTGTAACTGGTGGAAATGTCGCTGAGTGAAAATCAGTATTTGCTTAATATTTAATGTAATTTATTGGGATTCTGATGGTTGTAGTTTTAATCAAAACAGAAGTAGTTCATTCAATGTTGAATAGATTAAATGAAAAAAATTGGGCTTATTTATTCATGTAAGACCATGTTGTTTTCTGTTAGAAATCCTTTCAAAACTTGAATTATAAATATTATATCAACTGAGTAAATGCTACATTAATATAATTTTTAAAGCGGAACATTACAGTTTGGTAGCAAATGGAACAACAATGAAGTTATAATACTGACAATATGTAACTGATAAACTACAAATAATTGCTTCACCTAAATAGTGAAAATCTAACCTCTCAGTATTCTGTAGCTGATCTGCTCGCTTCGGTTCTTGTCTCCATCTCTGGCAAACACCGGGCCTGGATCCAATGCTAACGGCCCTTCCTGTGGAGTAAAACCACCAGCTTTGATTCTGCAGAAAATATTCATGCTCATTTCAGGTTCAACTGGGTGGAAGATGAAATAATATCCATTAAAATTAAAGGTATTTTTCAAAAACTATGAGGGTGATGTCGATTTTTCAAAGGAATAAGTGATTGGCTTGAGCCTGCTAAAAATTAAGGACTTCCAGGTTTTTTTTTGCCCTGAAGTTGATTGTGACGCAAAGTATCATTTGTTCATGCAACACTACCCCTCACTTCCAAAGAAGGTAATACAACCCCAAATATCTATGTTTCTAAATCAAATGAAATCCATCAACTGTTTTCCTGACAAAATCAAAGTGATATTGTATAGCACCTTAGTCACCAAGTATAGGGTATACAAGTGCAACAATGGATTAAAATGACCAATCATTATGAATATCATTCTTACGTACATATCTTCACAGTGTCTTGTTGGTTCACAAGATGACAAGCATATCGTTTTGAAAAACCTTGTTTATGATTCTGATTCACTTGGCTTGATACAAACTACTGAAAGCAGAGGAAAAACCTAATTGTTGAAATCAGCAAATTTTCTTTTAAATTATGCTTTAGTTGATATTTGAGTTGATACTAAATGTTAAAATTTACACAGCTCTAAATTCCATACTAGCAAACTCAAATATTTGGATACGTTTGAATATAGTAGCCGAGTTTTCTTAAGTGTGGTGTACCATCATCATGTCTACATGGATCATGGTGAGCTGAAAAACTTTCCTAAAAGCAGCAGTATTCCTTGAATTACAGCACTGGTGTACCTCAAACTCAGCTATAAAATTTGACCGTTGTTATGTTTTATTCCTTTGTGAGGGAATAACATTACATTGGTCCTATCTTTTCTTATTTTGCAAAAATACATCACAAGAAAAAGATCTGACCTCTTTCTCTGTGAGGTTGACTTTGCCTCTGTAGCCAGTGCTCACACATAGTTTGGCAATTCCCAAGGTGGCCCTCGAACATGGCTGAAACCAGGGGGGGCGGTTATCAATGTCCTTCACATACACTGTGATGGTGGCCACTGATGTGAAGAAGGGCTCGTTGGATGCTGAGCCGTTAAATGTGTCCTAGAACAAGAAACACATTTCAGAGGTTAAAGGCCATCATGCCTGACCTCGATATTGAGATATGATGTAAGGATGAGTCATTTTGAGCAAAGCTTTACCTGCACATGTAACACCAAGGAGATCTTCTGGACAACATCATAGTCAATTACACTTTTGACCAGTATTTTAGGAGTGTTGATGTTCTCCAGGCGGAAGTATTTATCCTGGATTACATGATGAAGGAAAGACAAAAAAAATCAAAATAATAGACACATGATAATGATCATATTGATCATTATGATCATGATAATATTGTCATTAGTGTCTACCTACACTGTAAATACATTAAATACATCCTTTAATCCTTTAAGCTTCTGTGATGCAATAAAAGAACCATTCCATTGTTTCCCTTCTCTTTAAAAATGCAGCCTTGGGGGGAGCACGGGCCAGTGTCTCCCTGAGCTGGTCCCAAGCCCGGATAAATGCAGAGGGTTGCGTCAGGGGCGGCATCCTGCATAAACTCTTTTGCCAAAACCAAATTTGCAAATCCAACCTGTGAATCTCGTACCGGATCAGTCAAGGCCCGGGTTAACAACAACTGCCAATGGTGCCAATAACCTACAGCCTACCAGTTGAAATTGGGATACTGTGGGTCGAAGAAGGAGAGGAGGAAGGCGTGTTTTTAAGCAGAGAGAGGAGTGGAAAGACAAGAGTCTGGGACTGAGAGTAGGGACTTTGAATATTGGGACGATGACAGGAAAAGGTAGAGTTGGTTGACATAATGCAGAGAAGGAAGTTGGATATACTGTGTGTCCAGGAGACCAGGTTGAAAGGTCGTAAGGCTAGAAGCTTAGGAGCAGGTTTTAAGTTGTACTATCATGGTACTGACAGGAAGAGAAATGGAGTAGGAGTTATCTTGAAAGAGGAGTTTGTTAGGAATGTTCTGGAGGTGAAAAGAATGTTGGACAGACTTATGAGTCTGAAACTAGAAATTGAAAGTGTGATGCTCAATGTGGTTGGGCTATGCCCCGCAAGTAGGATGTGAGTTAGAGGAGAAGGACAACTTCTTCAATGAGTTAGATGAAGTGATGCAGAATATCCCCAAAAATGAGAGATTGGTAATTGGGCAGACCTCAATGGACATGTTGGTGCAGACAATAGAGGTGATGAAGAAGGGATGGGCAGGTTTGGTATCCAGGACAGGAACGCAGAGGGACAGATGGTGGTAAACTTTGCAAAAAGGATGGAAATTGTTGTGAGAAATACTTTTTTCCAGACTACTAGCTAACTACAGCTAATGTGATCAGGGAGACAGGTAGGAGAGTACTTGGTGTGTCGTCTGGAAGGAAGGTAGATTCAGAGACTTGGTGTTGGAATGAGGAAGTGCAGGAGTATATACAGAGAAAGCGGTTAGCAAAGAAGAAGTGGGACACTGAGGGGACTGAAGAGAACAGACAGGAGTACAGGGAGATGCAGCGTAAGCGTATGACTTGTATGCTCGGTTGAATAGTAAAGAGGGAGAGAATGATTTATACTGGTTGGCAAAAAAGGGAGATAAGGATCGAAAGGATGTACAGCAAGTCCGGGTGATTAAGGATAGAGAGGGAAATGTATTGACAGATGCTAGAAAAGTCATGGGAAGATGGAAAGAGTACTTTGAAGAGGTGTTGAATTAGGAAAAAGAAAGAGAGAGAAGGGTAGAAGAGGTGACTATTGTAGACCACAAAGTAGCAGACGTTAGTAAAAGTTAAGTGAGGAAGGCACTGAAGAGGATGAAGAGTGGACAGGTAGTTGGTCCTGATGATATATCTGTGGAGGTATGGAAGTGTCAAGGAGAGGCAGCGGTAGGGTTTCTAGCTGGATTATTCAACAGGATCTTAGAGAGTGAGAAGATGCCTGAGGAATGGAGAAGAAGTGTAATGGTGCCCATTTTTAAGAATAAGGGGGGCGCGCACAATTGCGGTAACTATAGAGGGATAACATTGATGAGCCATACAATGAAGTAATGGGAAAGAGTAGTAGAATGAGAGCAGAAGTCATCATTTGTGAGCAGCAGTATGTTTTCATGCCTAGAAAGAGTACTACAGATGCAGTATTTGCTTTGAGAATGCTCATAGAGAAGTACGGAGAAGGTCAGAGGGAGCTGCATTGCGCTTTTGTAGACCTAGAAAGGCATACGACAAGGTGCCGAGAGAGGAACTCTGGAATTGTATGAGGAAGTCTGGAGTGGCAGAGAAGTGTAAAAGACTCGTGCAGGACATGTATGCGAGCTGTGAGACAGTGTTGAGGTGGGCTGTAGGTGTAACAGAGAAGTTCAAGGTGGAGGTGGACTTAATCAGGGATCAGCTCTGAGCCCCTTCTTGTTTGCAGTGGTGATGGACAAGCTGACAGATGAGGTTAGACAGGAATCTCTATGGAACATGATGTTTGCAGATGATATTGTGATCTGTAGTGAGAGCAGGGAACAGGTTGAGGAAAATCTTGTGAGGTGGAGATATGCTCTGGAAAGGAGAGGAATGAAGGTGAGTCTCAGCAAGACAGCATATGTGTGTGTGAATGAGGGGAACACGGGTGGAACGGTGAGGCCGCATGGAGTGGAGATCAAGAATTTCAAGGATTTCAAGTACTTAGGGTCAACAGTCCAGAGCAACAGAGAGTGTGGAAAAGAGGTTAAGGGCCGGGTTCAAGCAGGTTGGAATGGGTGGAGAAAAGTGTCAGGAGTGCTATGCGATAGAAGACTATCAGTAGAAATGAAAGCAAAGGTGTATAAGACAGTGGTGAGACCAGCGATCCTGTATGGTTTGGAGGCAGTGGCACTGAAGAAAATACAGGAAGCAGAGCTGTAGGTCACAGAGATGAAGATGTTGAGGTTCTCTTTGGGAGTGACGAGGATGGATAGGATCAGGAATGAGTCCATCAGAGGAACAACACATGTTAGATGTCTTGGAGAGAAGGTCAGAGAACCCAGACTGAGATGATTCGGTCATGTACAGAGGAGGGAAGGAGAATATATTGGTAGATGGATGCTGGAATTGGAGATGCCAGGCAGGAGGTTTAGAGGAAGACCGAAGAGATTTATGGACGCAGTGAGGGAGGATATGAAGTTAGTTGACGTGAGAGAGGAGGATACCGAGAATAGGGCTAGATGGAAAAGGTTAATTCACTGTAGCAACCCCTGAAGGGAAAATCCGAAAGGAAAAGAAGATTTCCCTTCACTTTAAAACAGTAAGTCTTTTAGTTGTTCAGGAAAAGGGAGGTGATTCAGTCGACATTTTACAAGATGAAGTTGTTTTAACAAGCGTCTCAAGGGAAAATATCTTGATATTTCTGGTTCGTCAGGATGTCTTTTAATTAGAACAGTAATAGTGGGCTGTGGTGGACACAGAGCGTCTTGGCCTCTTTCCCCACAGTACTAGGGGCTGGGGGGCCTGGTTTAAGCTGGGGGGTATAGATTCACCCTCGAAGTGCACTGTCTCTGTTGTTGTATGATGGTTTGGTGGTGCTCCTGATTAAAGTTAGACTCATCCAAGACTCAAAAGGCTCCGTCATTGATTATTCCTCGCAGAGCACAGAGACAGTCTGGCTACCTGAATTCTGACAGAGCGACTTTGATGCCTGTCTGCCGTTTAGCAGACAGACAAGATGTTTTCCCTGCCCGGTTTGGGCAACGGGTCGGCGCGTTTTTATTTGTGCATATCTTCCTGTGACAGCTTCCGCCTGCAGTGTGCGCAATCTTGGCGAACTCCTGGTGTCTGGCTGCCGGTGACTGCAGGGGGTTTGGCGGAGGAAGCCGGACATTCGGTTCACGGTCGGTGTCTGTTTGTTTCCGCAACTGCCGACTTTTTGATCGCCTTCATCACAGTTCCCATCATCCGCGCGGATTTTCTGTGATTGAACAGCATTGTCTTGGACGTTATGAACCACCGTTTAATCGACGCCGTGTCTTTCGCCACCTATCCGTGCAAGACGGTTGGGGTTAGCACACGCTAATTTTTTGGCATTGGGGGATGTGTACCAACGTTTGCTAGCGAACTTTACGGCGCTAACAACGCTAACGTTTTCCACTGCGTCTATGAGGCATGCCATGGAGCACTTCATCTTAGAAGCGGCCAAGCTAGCGACAGCAAAGAAGGTGTTCGCCACCAGGGAACGCCGGGGTATAGGTGGCGATCCAACAGCCCACAGGCCTCTCAGCTCCACATGGTGCCCAAGGCTGACGGGACGCGGTGCCCCTGCAGCGACTTTCACCGGCTGAATAACGTCACCGTGAATTACCGCAACCCCATCCACCAATCAAGACTTCTCCGTGCGGCTGTCAGGTGCAGAAGTTTTTCCAATGTGGATCTGGTGCATTGTTATCACCAGGTACCTGTGCGTGCGGAGGACGTGCCCAAGACCGCGGTGGTCAGCCCGTTTGGGCTTTTCGAGTTCCGGCGCATACCTTTTAGCTTGAAGGGTGCCACTCAGACCTGTAAGAGGCTTATTGACTCAGTGCTGCGTGACCTCACTTTTGTGTTTGTTTATCCCACGAGGATTTACTGGCGGCCAGCCCGTTGGCTGACGAGAACCAAGAGCACCTGACACAGGTTTTTCCGTCGTCTGGATGAACACAGCCTTATAGTCAACCCAGCTAAATGTCAGTTTGGGCGGTCGGTGATTGACTTCCTGGGGTCAACGCATTTCACCGCAAGGCGCAGTTCCGTTGCCTGCAAAGGTACGAGCAGTGACTGACTCTCCCCACCCGGCCTCGGCATTGTGAACATCTAGAACCATTTGCTCCCTCATGCCCTCCTTCGTGTGGCAACCCCTTGCGTTCTTTAGCCGCAAACTCCAGGATAGCGAATGAAAGTAGAGCTTGTTTGACAAGGAGTCGTTGGCCCTGTATTTGGTGACACGTCATTTCGTTTTTCTGGAAGCCCACTCGTTCGTGTCGTATGTGGATCACAAGCCATTAACGTTCACCATGACCAAAGTGGCTGAGTCGTGGTCCGCCCGCCGGCAGCGATGCCTTGTGGCAATTTCTGACTTTACAATACGGTGACATACAGTATGTGTCAGGGAAGGCCAACCCTGGTGTGGATTGTCTGTCGCGTGTACTAGTGTGCCCCATGCATGTCGGGATGGATTTCTCGGCAATGGCCACCAACCAGCCCGGCGACCCTGACATTCTTGCCCTGAAGTCGGCATACATGGGCCTCAAGCTGGAGGAGGTAGTGGTGCAGGAAGGCAGCCCTGCCCTCCTGTGTGACGTCTCTACTAGCCATCCCTACCCAGTGGTTCCGGTGACCTGGCGTCTGTGTGTTTTTCGATTCGTTGCACCCCCTCTAGCACCCGTGAACTGGTTTGGACTGGTTACCCTGGGTTATGCTGGGACCGCATTCAGCCCCGAAGGATGACCTCAGTGCATCGCCCGCCTAGCTGGTTCTGGGCCAACTGCTTAGGGTCTCAGGAGATCTCTTGCCTGATAGATCCGCTCACCACTGTTTTGCGTGATCTTTTGTACCAGCGGAGCTTGTCATGTCAGCTCGTTTTATGTTTGTGCGACACAGCGCTCACCACTCCCTTCTTCAGCCCCTGTACAATGGGCCGTTCCGGGTTCTTGAGGCGGGTGCTATGAATTTCATGCTGGACATGGGCGGGCGTAGGGAATGGGTGTTGCTCAAGCGGCTGAAGCCAGCACACAGGGGTCGTTCGTGACGTTCTGCTTCCTGCCCAGGTTCCTCATTGTTGTCGCCCTCCGTACAGGACCCTGGCAGCACCTCCACGGGTCCAGTGTCCGGTGCCCCCGGCTGTTCTGACCGGGGAGCACCGCAGCATTAGTTTGGTTCCAGGGTCCCTGTTTGGGGGGGGGGGGGGGGGGGGGGTGGGGGGGGGGCACCGGGGGGGGGGGCCCCCCCCCCCCGGGGGGGGGGGGGGGGGGGGGGGGGGGGGCGGGCCCGGGGGCCCCCCCCCCCCCCCCCCGCCCCCCCCCCCGGCCCCGGGGGGGCCCCCCCCCGTGGCCGGGGGGGGGGGGGGGGCTCCAACAGAGGG
>CAAKHD010012335.1:57147-76212 GCA_901007705.1 Fistularia tabacaria
GGGGGCGGGGTGTGGTGGGGGGGTGGGGGTGGGGGGGGGGGGGGGGGGGGGGGGGGGGGGGGGCGCTGTGTGTTGGACACTGACGGGTTTGGCCTCTCACCCCATGGGACTAAGGGCTGGGGGGCATGGCTTCAGGCGAGGGTATACATGCGTTCCGGAAGTACACTGTCTCTGTTGTTGTATGTTGGTATGGTGGTGCTCGTGATTAAAGTTAGACTCATCCAAGACTCCAAGGCTCTGTCATCAATTATTCCTCACCGAGCATCACAGGGCCATCGTTTCTCTGTGTGCAAAAGTTGGCCATACACAATTAAACGGCAATGTATTGAATGAGTAGCCAATTCCTATCAAAAAGCCATTACAAAACAGATTCCAACAACTCCAAAATATTCAACATTATTCCATCACAACATAAAATAATGAGACATTGTAATTCTCAGTGTGCAAGTCAGGATTGGCAATTGATTTCCTTTAAAAACAACAGGCTAATTGCGCCCTTATTCCATGAACTAAATATAAAGTGCAGGTGTTACTTGCCATGTGTGAACCAACATGAAGACGCAGGACTTTATGTTGGGGGAGAATTTTTATAAAGTAAGGGTTTTTTAATGCGTCATTTTGATCCCCTCATGGCCTCCTAATCTTCCAATAAGCCATTGTTTGTCACTATGAACCCTCTATTGATTGGGATCTGTGTACAAACAGGCTTCTGAAAACAATAAAAGTATATTTCTTAGTCCCATTATATAAGATTCTGAAAATAAAAGGCATGAGTCGTGATCTTACTGTGGCAGACTCTAAGCGATAATACAGCGGCTGTGAATCAATGTCTGTAGCTTCTATCAGTCCAATGCTGGAGTTGATCGGAGTGAGCTGCAAGAGAATCAACCCCAAAGTTAAACTCAATTATGACAAAATGTTGAATATAAATGTTTCTCACCTCATTCACTTCTAGGACGTAGTGGGTTTGTGCAAAGTTTGGAGGGTTGTCATTCACATTTTCAACCAAAACGTCAACAGACTCATTGATCTCAAAAGACAGAAACAATTCAGATTTCAAAATGCATTATATTTTAACATAAATCAAATTGGGTGTGAATGTTCATGGTACATTATCAAACACATGGATCCATAGCAAACACTGCACAGTAGTTGTGTATTTTGGTTTTATATATATAGACATGTCTGTGGAGGATCCCGGTCATCCAGGTCATGATCAAAATCTTCTTGTAGCAGCTGGACTTGATTTTCTTCCCTTGAAAAGGGAAACGGATTCGCACTCTAATAGATGAATCCGTATCACTCAACTCAAGATTGAAATGCACATTTTGTTATCATGGCTCCTTCTTCAGGTGTTGTTGAGTTTGTTCTACTCACAGATGTGGAGTCTGGTCCTATGCACTGCACCCACACCACCAGGGCGGTACTGGACAGTGACTAAAACACAATTTAAAGATTGCTTATATAGGAATAGAATTTCAGTGTAGAGCTAAGCTGAAGATATATTCCATACTGTTTTTACACTGATTAGCGATACCAGCCTCAGAATTATTAACAGGTGAATCTCAATGTATGTGGACAACAAGTCAGAGATAAGTAGAAGGAAGTATGCATTGTAGAGAAAATAAAATGTTATGTACTCATATGAGGACTCACAAGAGGTTAATGCATTATCAAGCTACATTACCTCAAAGTCCAGTCCTTTCTTCACCATAAGGGACTTGGCTTTTAGATAAAACAGATCCTCAGGGTTCACCTCGACAGTCAGGGTTACATCACTTGCGATTTTGATTTCAACCACCTCAACATCAGCCGTGCTGTTTTCTTGGACAGAAATAGGGCCAGGAGGCACTGTGCAAACTAAGAGAAGCGCAAAAGAATAACAATAAATGACGAACTTTGGCACTTAGCTGATGACTTGTTATGATTGAAAAAAAAAATCTAAAGAAAAATGATCACGGATATGTAAACACTACCCTTCCTGTGTATATCCTTACATTAACACTGCATGCACGAACATAGAAAAAAATAGATCTCACATGTTCACAAGTTCCTTTCCCTCCATTGTGTGTGTCTAACCCCTCCAATATCCCATTTCATGTACTAAACACATCCAACACCCTGAGACAAAGCAGATTGTCAGTGCTGCAGTATGCCAAGCTGGCTCCAGTTTTTCATGGGTAGGTTAGTAAAAGTGTTATAGCTGTTTACTTCATTAAAAGTAAAGTATGAAAGACAAGACACAAATATGACCTCTTTGTGGTTACCTCGATATTTGAAGTTTACTGTGTAGAGTTATAGAATAACAGAGAGAAAGAGAGAGAGGGAGAGAGTGACTTAACATAAATGACTCCCATAATTATATTTTTACATATTTGTTCCAATAAGCTAATCATGATATGGTTCATTATGATGACCTGAAAAATATTATGTTATTGGTGGTCATTAAATTAAATGAGTTATGATATTAGAATTTCTTGCAGGGCTGTATTCACATCTATTTTTCTTTTCTCTTTCCCGAAGCTCATTGAAATCTAACTGATATCAGATGGTGGAAAGTCTGGGATTAATTGTCTTTCAAATAAAGTCAGAGAATGTTTCAAGTAATTCTCAAGTTCTGCAGACAACATCTGTTCATAAGAGGTCTAAACCGGACACTGAGTCCACCTGCTCATTTAGTGATAATTCAAATGCAGGTTTTAATCATATGGTTTTGTGAATTTTTCTGATCCGGGGAAATTTTTGACAGAAACCCTGTGTTGTGTTTCTCGTGACTTCAAAGATACTTTGTGAGTGAAGGTGAAAGTGATATTCTATAATAAATTAATATTTATAAACACCACATCTATAAATGCGACTTAAATAACTTCAAACTATTCTCTCTACCTCCTAAAAATAAATCTAGAATAATAAAAAATATCATAGCAAGCTATGAGTGCTGATCAGTTATATAGGCTGGTTACATGGGATGATTGCTAAACCCATATTGAAATTCTATGGTTTAGACATTTAAAAAGAATCACGTCAGACTTCAAGGGCATTTCTTTATGTGTGTATTTCCTGAAGATTATATAATTAATTTTTATTTGCCATTTGAAAGTTAGTGCTCTCAAAAAATGACAAGAGCAGCAATGCCAAATGTAGTTGCTGAACTTTAATGATTACAACTTTGGCCACTTAGTGCAAACTGGCCCAAAGACCTCTTGCTAAGTCCCAAGTGCAACCACTATTAAACTATAATCTTGTACAACAATAGTACTGAACACAAACAATGAATGCATTAAAAAAATACTTAATTACTGTCCAATGCAGATCAGTCTGAGAAACGTCAATGATCCAATTTCAAAGATGTCTACATGAGAACACAAAGAACTGCAATATGAACAACGTTCAAGTTGGATTTTTATTTTGAAGCAACATTTTGGAAGTTAGAGCTGTCGACAGATACTTGTTGGATAAGTTTGGCCTGAATTTGTTGGTGAAAATGGTGAAAGTTCTTTAACACCAAAAGCAACCAAGGAGCACTGAAGACAGGTTCTATGAGGGTGGTAGGGGGTCTGGAGGCCTGGAGCAGTTTCCACCCTAATAATGCAGGTCAAAACGTGTCACTTTAATCTTTGACCTCATCTAATCCCGTAACTCCCAAGTTATCCTATTGCTTTAAGTAAATCAGTAATGTCATGAAATCCCCTGGCTTACACTAACATCTGAAAAAAGTGACAGCTTTTTTTCACTTATGAGTTCAACATGTATTTTCTGTGTATGACATCAGCAACAGGTGTAACTGTCTGAAAAAGGCATGGGTGGATAGTTTTTGTCCCTTGATTTGAAAATCATCAGCAAAATAAATTCTATTGAAAGTCACCTTTTAATGGAAATAAGTTTAAAATGAATAAGAAATGAATTTGAAAAACTCCCCCAAAATTCCAAAACAGACAGTACATATTGCTATTTTTAATATTAATATTAATATTAAATTTTATATTAATATTAAATATTAATATTAATATTTTTGTTGTGGTTGTTATATGTCAAATCTGGTAGGAAATCAGAAGGCAATCAAAAAACATAAATAGACTGCTTTTAGGAAATTAGAAGCACACTATGATTTTCTCCATTAATGCATCTTGTGATTTTATGTTTAAATGATTGTAATATAGTCAGAGAGATCATCTGGGCTATTACACAAAAGTGGAATTAAACCACTCCTTATGATCCTAAAAGAACACACGCAATGTCTTTATTTTGGGTTTGTGCCATGTGATTTTCCATACCAATCAGACATTGGGATTTGATCAAAAAGTGCTGCTGGATATCATGATACTCTATTCTTGATTTTATTTTATGTTTTAAATTGACCTACATTACTCTGAATGAAACACTGCAAGGGAATAATATAACACGCCTTTTCGTGGGGTGTCTCCTGTAGCCATGGGGGATGGCAACATCAGGCATGAAGCCTCATATATATCAGCATCCCTCCTGCGGCCCTCACCCCAGATCAGAGCTCTACTCACGTCTTTGAGCAGCACAAACTGTACAAAAGCAGACGGTTATGATAGATCCAAGGAGAAAGTCCACAGTTTTGCTCTTCGGTTTCTCTTCCATGTCCTGATTTCAGTGGCAGCAACAAATGAAGTCCCAAGGAGGATGAGGAGCCCGTGGTACCAGCTGGTACTCATCCACATAATGCCCCGTCTGTGCGCCTCTGCGAGTGGGAGTTGACTACAGTTGCAATGTTTGTGACTTCATCTGACGGGCACATATTGCATGAAGCGCCTGCCAGTAGAGCGACTTACAGCCTCCCACTAAAATACTTGCATCTGTTTTAGCTGGACGAGTCCGTCAGTATTGGTGGCCCAGCTGCATCCTGGGAAAAATGTAGTCAGCTGGAAACATTTCTCACGTCCGAATTTTCTTCAGGTTAGATGGGGTGTCTGATGACGCCCATGAGAAAGTCACTGGGAGAAACATGAATAGCAAACCTGCAAATAAACAGACATTTGATCCCAACTATTATACAGTTACACAAGTAAAAGAGACTTCCAGATGCTCACTTGGTCATTATCTGAGTTGGGCTCAATACTCAACAGTCCTTTGACTCCAAACCCTTTCTCAAGAAAATGTATTCATTAACGCAATTTCTCTCTGAAAAGTAATTTGTTGCATTTCTCATGCCTGTATGCTGGTGTCTGCAAAAGTATGGTTCTAACTTAATGCCATGATTATAACATTCATTGGCAACAAATTTGGACAAATTCATAACCCAAGTAGGAAAATATACAGAATATAATTTTTATAATATGACATGATTAATATAAGTAAGATAAACACACACCATATGTCATATTCAACATTTATGCGAATAAAAAGTGAATTATAGCCTCAAGATTATGCATCAATGAATCAAATAAGATGGTGAGAATTTCTTTTACTCAGATTTTTAATTATGTAAGATTAATAACATGTAACATCAACCTGTTACAGACGGATATACTTCAAATTTTATTCAATGTTGGATTAAGGAATAATATGGAATAGTATTTTTCTTTTAGTTTTCATCAAAATATTTCAGGGGTATTTTAGTTTGAAAAGAAGAAGATTTATGCACGCGCTGACATTAAGGAATTGAAGGTACATTAAATATGGTGAGAACTGCTGCCATTGTAAAGAATGAGCTGAAAGAAATGTTTATGATTGTCTGGTTTTCTTCCTGAGTGATAGTGTGACCAACTATGACTGCTGATCATACAGCACCGATTTCCTGTTGTCATAATTACAGAATTACAAAAATAACAATCTAACTGCGGCTCAGCGGTAACTATGTGTATATGTCTATATGGCGTTCTTGAGTGTCGAATAAGGCGCCTTAAATAAAATGTATTGTAATTATTATTAATATTATTACGATAAGTCTTTAATGGCAAAGTTATCCGGATGGAAGGCAATAATAACAGCAGCAGCTGACATTTGCTGCATTATGTCCATGTTATTAGATATGTGAGTCATTTTTACTTTAGCGGCTAATGCATATTGTATTACACTTCCAAGTTAGCGGGAAAGCCAAAGCTTTTTGCTCCCTTCAAAAGTAACACTTATGCTAAAAGTGTCAGATATGTTTTCCTGCTGTCTTATCCCTTGTATAGTAACAATGACATACACTGGCACAAGCGTGGACACATAACTGCTTCATGTGGGCAAGGCAGTGCTTTGTACAAACACCCGCCTGTGAAATGTTCTGTCTAGCATACATACATACACACACCATTGCCCCCATTCCCACCCCCTCCTCCCCCTCAGTGTAGGAACAATAAGCTCACAGTGTCATGATGTCACAAGAAGGCCATATATTCTTCTCCATGCAGACATGATCCTCGGCAACACTAAGCACAAAGCTGCTGCTCTCTCTCTGCATCCATTCACACTGGAGTAACAACCTCTCGGTCATTACATCACACTTTGCTTTGGGGAAGTAAGAGCTGTTCCCTGGCCACCAAGAGGCGCCTCAGCTCCTCAGAGTGTCAGCTGCACCACAGTAGGAGAATTTCCAGAAATTAGACATTCAAAAATGGATAGAACTGTTCCATTTAAGCCACGAGTATTAAATAAAGTAGATAATAAGCTTGACATTTTCATAAAAGGTCAAGATATGGAAATGTGCATTGATTTGCATAAAAAAATAATTCTTAAAGTAATAACAAAAAGGTGTTTTAAGCTCTATCACAGTAAAAAAAAAATTGCCCAAATCAATTCTGACAACATACGTTTTGCCGTTGTGTTCATGTTAAATTGCTTAGAATTTAAAGTGAGTGCAAGAAAAATTTGCAGCTGAATATAAATTGACCTTTTGACAAAACGACACATGTTGCAAATTAAAGCTCCAACAAATACAGCCCTCAGTGGTTGCCCAGAGTTTTGTGTTAAAGTTTGTAATTTCTTTTCATCATTGCAGTCAAAATGTCTATCTATTGGTTTCTGTCTGATGTGCTGTGAGCCTTTCAACCTCATGGTGGCGCTAGTATGGTGAATGATGATGAGTGGGTTAATAAAACTTTGGACTTTTAACTAACCCTTTTTATACAATAATTTGTTCAATACTGGTGATGTAACAGTAACTTGATGGAGTTTAGCAGAGAAGCTAATCTCATTAGTGGCCTGCTCAATGGCATTCCTGTTCCACCAAAAGCATAAGGAGCTGCAACCTTCAGCAGTTTATTTTTTTAGAAGGCAGTTCATAACTTTCACATAAACATGGAGACTTATCTGTGCTCCTTTTTAGCAAGAATCCTATGAAAAAAACTTAGTTAATACTACTTAGCAGAAACATACAAATAAAGTCAACCACTCTGATTTTAAACTGGTTTTTGAATCAGCAGAACAGTGACCAGCTTGCAAAGGTATCTTTAGTTGCTAAAAGGGAGCTTAGAATTATCAGTGCACAAAAAGTAAACAACAACAACAATTATAATAATATAAAAACAATAACAATAAGAAGAAGAAGAAGAATGGTGTGGCATTGCGTGGTACATTTGATCGCGCTTTCGCCTCATTGCAAGAAGGTTTGATCCGAACAGGGGCCATTTCTGTGTGGAGTCTCCATGTTCTCCCCGTGTCTTTGTGGGTTTCCTCCCACTGTCCCAAAACATGCAGTAGAGAAGAAGAAAGAAAGGTAGAGGGGATTATTAGAGACCCTACATTGCCAAGACATGTGGATGAGAGAATGAATTGTTGTATGTTTCTATACCGGTCGGAGTTAACTGTGCCTCCTGCCCACATAGTGACATGGGCTCTAGCCCCCCTTCAACCCTGACTTCAGGATAATTGGCAAGACAATGAATAGATTAAGAATAATAATCCTACATAATCATAATGGTGCTTGCTTAGTGGTGATGATCTTCTGTCAGTGGGCTTTGAAATGGCCTGCCTTCATTGACAGCATCCTCTAGTCTGATAAGAGTCTTTCCATGTGACATCAAACACTACCAGTCATAGGATGCAGGCCTGTCATATGGTTGTGAAAACAAGAAACAAGCATGAATGGCAAACAGTGTGTCTGCTGTCAAGTCCCGGAATCCTGTAGCCACAGTATGAATGTGATGAGCTTTACAGGAATACAGCTACTCTGCATTTGTGCTTTGCTGCTGACCTTTGACCGATAAAGGAGCTAACAGGTTTAAACTGGCCAAACGGAACAGTTGGCTGATGCCTTGGGATAAGGTGGCAGCTTGTTGTCACTTTCTATTCATAGATGCACGTTTGACTTAATTCTCCCTATAGTATACCTCTTTTTGTGTTTGTTTAAGATTCCATGCATTTTTGGAATATTTCCTCAGAAAATCTGGTATAGTATTGCATAATAGAATGTTAAACTGTCCTAATATGTAATTGAGGCCTTGAAATATATGATTCTTTTATTGGGACACATAAAAAAATGATCATATGCAAGGAAAGCCAATCCATTCCCAAATGCTAATCACTATCAGACGGATTCTGATGTATTCAGAAATCTCTAACACAGTAACAAACGCAACCTTAGAGTACGAACCACAATGCAATTTCGGCTGAAAACGTGAGGTTCTTGTGATTAACAAATACTGTCACTGATTGGAGGAAAGTAACTGTTGGAAAATAGTTCTCTTCAGGCCCAGAAAAAGCAATAGAATCTGCTTCAAAACCAGGGTCTCTCTTCATTTCATAGCAATAAAAAAACAAATATTTTTCAAAAACTGCTCAAGACACATGACTTAACTCCTTGCCATTTAACGACCCCCTAAATGACATTGAGTTTGAAATAATTTGCTTCCATAAAATCAGCGTTTTCCATGGTCATTATGTAAGAATGTATTATTTCGTTTTCAACGATGCCTGCTTGCAAATTCTGCAACATCTGCAATATGACATTTTCTGCTAACTTAATAAAGGTAAAAAAGAAACAAGGTTGAATAAAATATTTTTACACCATGGCGGAGGAAGTTGAGTGATCGCCACTGGAGCCGAACTGGCTGGTTCAATTCCCAGCTCCTCCTAGTGTTTCGAAGTGTTGTTGAGCAAGACACTGAACGTCTAACTGCTCCCTTGGTGTTGCAAGACGGCATCCAACTGCTCATGGTTCATCCATGATGGGTTAAATTCCGAAAGCTAATTTCCCCACGAGGATTAATAAAGTATGCATTATTATTATTATTATTATTATTATTATTATTATTATTATTATTATTATTATTATTATTATTATTATTGTTGTTGTTGTTGTTGTTATTATTATTATTATTATTATTATTATTATTATTATTATTATTATTATTATTATTATTATTATTATTATCATTAGTATTATTATAGAGTTAGTGGAATTTCTAGGTGGACATTTATAGGAGGTGCCATCCGTTCATTTTTGCTGCTTATGTAAGCAATTTAAAATAAAATTGTCATGCAGTATCAACACCTATTAAGTTTTTATATGTTCAACATGTTTTAAAGTAAAAAAAAGTGTTTCACACTGTTTACCCAGAAAAATGATCTCTGGGAAATAAATGGATAATTCAATTTTTTTCTCAATCTCTGATTTAAGTTGCTGTAAAATGGAAGCTGGAACATGTTTAGTGTCTTTGCTACACAGAAGAGAAAACAAGCTAACAGACTTGAAGTTTTATTATTGCGTTGGAAGTGATGATTTGTGTGCTCAAGAAATTTTACAATTTAATCCAAAACAAACTAAACAGAGAGCTGTTACTCTTCCAAGAAACTTTGTATCTTTTTCTTTTCTCTATACCATTTCAGTTGTTATGCAATAATTGGTAATTAATTGAGGTAGATTCAGGAGACTGAATAATGTGAGGATGTGTTTTTTTTTCATTCATTCATTCATTCATTCATTCATTCATTCATTCATTCATTCATTCATCATTGTCCATCTCATAACTTCCTTGCTATGAAATGACCATATGAAGAAATATTTCTAGAATTTCTCTCTGTTTTAATTTGGTTATATTAAAAGATCAAATCCCTATTTAAAAGAGACCGGTTCATCTGAGTCAAAACTTTTATTCCCAGTCTGGTCCAGCTGAGCCTTATATTCCCAGTTTGATGTAACAGAATCTAAAATACAGACTGAGTCATATGATAGAAGTCATGAATAAATGATGGTTTCTTTTTTTAAACTATATGAAAGTGATCTCAAATGGGTTTCGTCAGCGGTGTCCTCCCTGTGCTCAACCACATTTTATCTGTCAGTGTGTTGCAGACGTCAGAGGTGGAAACACAGACTGCTAAAATCTGAAAGATTGTTCAGGGCCAAGACCATACATGAGTGGATTTCATTTGACCAATTCATTTCTCTGCCTCTTTTTTATTTTGTCATTGTCATTGTGCTTTTTCACCCATTTGTATTCATCATGTTTCATTTTGATTTTTAAGTATTCGTTATTATCCCCCTCCTGTGCTAATAGGCCCTCAGTAAGCTGCCAGACACTGTTATCCGCAAGCCCTCTTTCTGTTTTAACCCAGCTAGGAGAAGGGGTTCTTCACATATCGCTCAAGCAGCCCTTCACCAATCCCACTCTATAAAGGGCTTATCTTTCATTTATGTGTGTATGTGAGATTTCCTGCAGTGTTGAAAAGCCATCAGACGCTCATTCAGGAGCACACTAACCTCTTAACACTGTGGTCAAGCTGCAAGAAACTACCACTTAAAGAGTACCCAGGGAAAAGAGAAAGATACTGCTCACCGGGTGGTAAAAACACCTTAAAGTTTTTTGATCTTTCATACATGTTTGCTGATTAACGATCAAGATGGCTAAATTATTCCTTTTTGTTTCTGTTGACAATTTCTTAATGTTGAAAACAATTATCTTCTGCTTATCCTTTTGCCATTTAGTTGAATTGAGCATGAAGCATGATGATACGTTTGACATTTTTGTTTGTAAATTACATTTTTTTTAGAGCCATTTGCTCTGAATTATCTTAAAACATTGTTTGACGCAGGGGGAAAGGCAGCAGGGGACTGTGAAACATGCGGATTGACTGGAACATTATTCAAGTAGAGGAGTTAGTTGGTAGAAGGTGATAATATCATGATTGAAAGATGTGCTGTTGGACCCCACAGTTGAAGAAAAAACATCCTCAACTTAAAAGTGTGAAGAATTCATTTATATTCATCAGTAAAGATCTGTGTCTTCATGCCGTGTTTCGTTAATCCATGACGCGATAGAACTGTATCTTTGGGTTTCAGTAAATGAATTGTCCCTTTGCACGGGACAATGTCTGACTAATTAATGAAGGGAATTTCAGTGTGAGTATTATCTTGCAGATTGAAGGCAGCCAGCGTGAGTTTCATTCATGCAAGTCTCGCTGTAATTGTTCCAGAGGTGAGCTCCTGGACTTGCTTTTGTACTGAATGTGTCATAGCTTGTTTACTTTTCTATTTTTGTTTTTGTTTTTCTTTTAAAGAAAAATTTTGGTTGAGAAATTTTGGTGGCAGGCAGATTTTAAGTGGAAAGCCTGCAGCATGATGTGGGGTGGAGTGGAGACAGAAAATCCACTGAGGTTCGCTGTACAATCAGAAAGTCCAAGGTATGCAGGGGTTCTTACGTTGCAGTAAAAAACACATAATTTTAGTCGTTAAAGAGACAATAAAGAATGTGAGCCTTTGCACAGAGAAAGAGTAATTTTGTTTTGGCTATGTGTTTGCAGCCATCAGGTGAAGATAGCTGGAATTTAATTTTGATACTGGGGTGTCCCAAAAGAATGGGCTTCGGCTGCTGTCCTTTTTTCATTGTGTTCAAAAGGAAAGATGAAAGAGCAATAGCGCTGTCGCCTGAGCAAAAAACCTCAGCTTGCTACAACACTATCCTTTGCTTTATCAGATGGTGACGTCTGTGCATCCCCAGTGATGGGTATTCAGTGACAGTTATCCTTGAGTGGGTGAGCTGAGTCAGCAAGGCAAGCTGGCTACCACCACTAAATGAATGATGTTTAAGGGTGATTTCTTAAATCTAGTTTTAATTATTACTGTTTTCCTGTATGAAATTGTGCTCGCTCACAAAAAAACTGCTATTCAGGCTTCCTGGCGTGTAGCCCATGTTTCCAGCAGCTTAAAGCAGAACTATTTTCCACAGGGGAGAAACTGCATTATACACAATGGAAACAAGTACTATCATCATGTATGAATAGATAAACAATGTAAAGCAGACCGCTGCACACTCTTTTTTTCCCCTATTTCATCATATTAACTATTTATGTTCCGTTTGCAAAAAACACAAACACTGACTTCGTCATGTCCACAAAGCAAAAGAATGTTGCTGTTCTCAACCATTTTCTTTATGTTTCAAAGCTTCTATGGAGTGCAATATCCTCTAATTCTGTTTGCGTCTGTTGTATTTTTTGGTACAATCTCGGTTTAGTAACTCATAGAACTTAATTTATGGATTTGCTTTAATGAACCTGAGACAACCTCTTGTCTTTTCCATTAGGCAGTGATAGTACTGGTCCCATGTGTCATTTAGCACCGGGTTGCATATCAAGAATAAATAATGTGGATTTTCAATTCAATTGATTATCACTCTGAGAGAATCAAGCTCAGAGCTTTCCATGTCCAAGATAGTTTTTGTTTTCTCTGCATAACCTAGTTCCCTGTTGATTGATTGGCTGCATGAGTGAACAGAATTAATTGATTATTTTAGAACAAAAATACTTAGTTCTAATTCAAAAAGTTTAGACTTCCACTGTGCTCCTCTGCGACTCTTGAGCTTCATTCATGCATGACCATCTGAGTGCATTGCAAAGAATATTGTTGAGCTGTTACTGTGATTAAAGAGTGAACATGTAATACTGTTGGAAAACTACAGTGAAATATTCAGAGTCTAATATTTACAAGGAACTTGATTTAATGCAGTCTGATGTTTACACACATGATGTATGTAACCAAATTGGCTGCTTGACTTCATCATCTAAAGAAGTGAATAACAACAGTTGCGTGGCCATATCAGAGCCAGTAATTAACATTATTTGTCAAAATGTTAGTAGTTTGCTATAACTGTTTAAGGATGTAAGTTTGCAAGGGAAAACTAGAAATACCAGCTTCAGCTCAAATAATACACAAATGCCACATTAATACCCATCAGCCATTTTTGTATATTGGCTCCAATTTATTTTTGGCATAATAATTTCCTATTATGTTATGAAGTCGAGTAGCTTTGTAGTGTAATGCTTAAAGTTTTCCAGCATGTTTTTCTTTTGTTATTTAGTTCTTCATCCATCCTGCTGTCCCCTTTTGTTTTTTCATACTTGTGTTTTTTTCAATTTTGTGCGATTTACCGCAGTGGATGCTGCTTTTCATATATAGTGGCATAAGTGTGTTGGTTCCCCAATGCCGGCCGCATTGCAGTTAAGTTATCTGAGTCTCCAACCCAGGCGGCCACACCCAATCCCTCGGGGCCTACTTGTTTTTTTCTATGGTGTTTGGATGGTTCATACTGAGGTGTGTTCCGCAATAACAAATAAAAATTGTCAGTGACATGTAGACTGGCAGCCTCTCCTTTCACATAATGAGATCATCTTTTAAGAAAAAGGTCATATCCATCAGCCATGTTTACACTTTTCTAATAAGTAGTTGCCATCTCAATATGTGGTCTAAGGTCCGCAATCAATCCATCTGGACTTGCCGCTGATTGACACTGCACCATATAGTAAACATTGTGTCTGCCAAACCAAGTGAAGGGCAATAATCTTAATCTCGATTTCCCTATAGCAAGCATTTTTTCCAACATGACAACAATAGCAACAGGGGATTTCATACTTGTCTTAGTGCAGTAACAAATGACCACAGGAGACTTAATACATCCGTGGAGCAAGCAAGGACCAAATGTGAGTCCAAAGCCGAGCTGCCGCTTACTATGAAAAGACACGAGACAAACACCAGAGGGAAACGTGGGTTGATAAACTGCGGGTGATGACTTGAGGAGGAGCAGGTGTGCCAGCAGTGAGAGAGGAAACAGAGAGCCATGGCACACACAGGCACATGCACACATACACGCATGCATACTGGGATCACAGGAACACAAAGAAACCAGGGATCCGTATAATCTTTCAAGCTCTTTTGCAGTCCCAGGGCTGCAATGCGCTTTCTCTTCCTCTAAATAAAGGAATTTCTAAGGAGTCCCCTGGGTCAAAATAAGACACATTTAAAATCGAGCAATGCCCCAAATGTACTTAAATAGGATGAAATAAAAGAATACATGATAAGCTAACAGAGTAACCAAAATGGCAACCATTGCACAAACAGTATGGGTTCCGTAAACGCAGTCTCATAAACACCCTCAGCAGGATGCAGCTGACAACACATGCAGTGCTTGCATCCATGATTGTAGACTCTCATTACAGATAATTTCCTGCAAGGGAATCCTTGGCATCTCCATTTATGCAAGATTAAGATACATCAAAACAGGCATGATTTTTGTTTCGACCCCAAAAAGGTACAACTTATTTTCAGGCTCTTCATTGAAAAACTACAGACGCAATGAATAGCTTTCATTTTTAAGGTTTAACACCTTTTGTATGTTAGACTGGTCAAGGACATGTACGCTGGTTGTGAGACAGTGGTGAAGTGTGCTGTAGGTGAAAAGGAGAAGTTCAAGGTGGGGGTGGGACTTCATCAGGGATCAGCTCTGAACCCCCTCTTATTTGCTGTGGTGATGGACAGGCTGACAGATGAGGTTAGACAGGAATCTCCATGAACCATGATGTTTGCAGATGATATTGTGATCTGTAGTGAGAGCAGGGAACAGGTTGAGGAAAATCTTGTGAGGTGGAGGTTTGCTCTAGAAAGGAGAGGAATGAAGGTGAGTCTCAGCAAAACAGAATTCATGTGTGTGAATGAGAGGAACCCGGGTGGAACGGTGAGGCTGCATGGAGTGGAGATCAAGAAGTTGGAGGATTTCAGGTACTTAGGGTCAACAGTCCAGAGCAATGGAGAGTGTGGAAAAGAGGTTAAGAAACGGGTAAAGGACGTTGGAATGGGTGGAGAAAAGATTTAAGGTTTCTTTGTGATAGAAGAATTTCATCCAGAATTAAAGGAAAGGTTTACAAAACAGTGGTGAGACCAGCGATGCTGTATGGTTTGGAGACAGTGGCACAGAACAAAAGACAGGAGGCAGAGCTTGAGGTAGCAGAAATGAAGATGTTGAGGTTCTCTTTGGGAGTGACGAGGATGGATAGAATCAGAAATGAGTCCATCAGGGGGACAGCTCATGTTAGATGTTTTGGAGAGAAGGACAGAGATGCCAGACGGAGATGGTTCGGTCATGTACAGAGGAGGGATAGGGACTATATTGGTAGACGAATGCTGGAATTGGAGATGCCAGGCAGGAGGTCTAGAGGAAAACCGAAGAGAAGATTTATGGACGTAGTGAGAGAAGATATGAAGGTCGTTGGTGTGAGAGAGGAGGATACAGAGAATAGGGTTAGATGGAGGAGGTTGATTTGCTGTGGCGACCCCTGAAAGGGAAAAGCCGAGAGGAAAAGAAGAAGAAGAAGAACACCAAGATACGATTTTGAAGTGGAAGCTCCGAGTTACAGCATCCTACTTGCATAAGTTGTATTCTGGGCCGTGATTGGCTCCAATATGGATGATGTCACCAGTGGTGCCCGTACATTCACTTCTTGTAAGATTAAGATGAGCAGAGACTTTCGCTCTTCTGAATGTTGAAAAAGGCTTCTAGTGTCAAACTGCACAAACATCATGCTGCACGCTGATGCCCAAAGGTCCAACTGAACAAAAAAAAAGAAAAAGAAAGAATATTCTGAGTGGAGGGGGTTGATAAATATTACATTGCTCTCTTCAATCAAATATGTAGCTTTGTTCTAGGGAAATTAATAGACTTTTCACATAAATCTTTGGGGGAAAAAACCCAAATCTTGATCACTGAGTTCAATTGGGCAAAATATTATTTTCTTTTATTTTCACCAGAGGTCCGCTTATGTCTTTATGTGGTTTCTGCCCAAAGGATTATGAGTTAGTTAAACATCTGCGTTGTTCGTTTTGTCAGCCAAATATTCTCCTGTTCTTCCCAAGGCTTTTTCACAATGTGTGATAAAACTAATTACTGCAGACTTTATTCTAATGATATTCATGCCACAGGAGCAGCTGAGCCACAGACACCTTTACACTCAGATCAACACTAACAAATGCTGGAAAAGTGTGAATGCTCATAATAACAGTGTAATGTCTCTGTGACTATCAGCTGGGAGAACGTTGAAAAGAAAACGTCTTTTTTTTTTACTTGTATTTGTTCAAAGAAGTTTTGGCTCGTTGACAAGGGAAGAATAAATAGTAAAATGATTGATGACTGGACACTTTGCTTAACAAGCTGCAGGTTTGGACAAGTTATATGAATATCGAATTAATGTAAAAATACAGAAAATTGTTTGCTTAAAATCTGACATCAACAGAAATTGAATGTATGAAGCTTTCGAGACATATAATTGTTGAGGCAGCTTACATAAATAATGAAAACATGGTAAACACAGACAAACACATCTAAAACATGACACAAAAAAAACAAATAAACATAATGCAGTTTCAACAGAACAACCTCTCTCATGAAAGTGACAATATTTTAAATGTCTCAAGCGGATTTTTTCTTTTTCATATTCTAATAAAAAACTACCTGTATGGCACCTGTGTGTGATTTGACAAAGTTGTTACTCACAAAGTCAAGACCATTGAAGTCAGTTTTTGAATTCAATTGCCCTTCTGTATTAACAAATTCTTGCTCATTTCATGTGTTTGGAAAATTTGAATTAATTTTTGGGCCAATATTTGAGTATCCTTCAAATGTTCACTTGTCCGTAGCATCAAAATGCAATAAATATCAGCATCAATTTTTGAAAGGTTTCACATTTCAGTACAAAATGAAAATATTACTGATGATTACATCATCATTCAATTTAAAACTTGAACCAAATTCCTTGCCATATTAACGTAAACATGATGGAGGTCGATCAATTGGTGCATTGATGTTGCTGGCAATTTCAGTGTTGTGTTTCGCTTTACTTGCATGTAAATTCTCTTCTCTTCCTCCTCTGTTCCTGCTGCCCAGTGTGTGGGCAGGAGGTGTGACAGGGCACTGAGAATGACAAGGTACACCTGCAGCCCATTTCAACAAATATTCCCGATTTACTCAGTTTTTCCATGACTCTAGAGCCAAATTGTTCCATCTCATACCATACAAAACAGTTGTGGCCCAACCTCACTCGTACGAGACACTTAGCCGATGCTCCCTCAGTTGGACATATTTGATAAGGGCTCCTCACTTGATAAGGATTTTCAGGAAAACATGCTTGTTCGCATCAATACTAAAAGAGCATCATTGCAATTATGAGTGGGGGAAGTGGGTCTATCCACCAAAATGAATCTGTATCTGAACAAAATAAGGCCACAAATCACACATAAAAGCAGGTCAGAATGATGCAGAGGTGGGCTCATAAGAGAATAAGATCCCCACCCTCAGCTCTAAGCTTCTGAAGTGAGGGACAATACATACAATTAGGCTCCCTTTACAGTACACACTTCCAGTGACCCAATTCTATTTTTTCCTCCCATGTGTCAGATTAGTTATGTATCATAGATGTGGAGGCTGGAGAAAAGCTCAGGGAAATGGATATTCTCAGATCTGTTTCAGGCCTAAGTCACATGTAAAAGTAAATTGGATTCTAACTGAATATTTGTCACTGTGTCATTTATCTAAATGGATCAAACATTGTCTTTTCCACTTTAAGAGGCATGCTATTCAAAGGATTCTGCATTTTAATGAATTTTAATAATTACGCATCTTTGTATGCATCTGGAAAACACAAAAAACTAAATGAGGGCTCGAGCTAGTTCGTCCAAGTTATCAGTCTCATGAGCCTTTGATGCCGTATTTTGATGTCAGCTGGTATACTTCCTTTCCAGGACAATAATCAAATCCCTGTAGAAACAAGTGGGTTGTCAAGCATTGTAAAAGTAGATGTTAGCAGCTGGTCAAAAATTCTGAAATAAGGACCAAATAGAAAGTGGAAAACCAGGCCTGTGGTGTAAAACCAGCTTTAGAGGAGAATTAGACACCGAAAACAGAACAAATCAAAGGCATATATACAGAAATACCTTGTTGGCTTGATACAGAATTCGACCAATACAATTTTGATCTCACTTATACACATGGGATTTGTCTTTTGTAATTGCATCATATAATAGTAACTTTAAAGGTGAGAAAAAATAAGTTATGAGGAAAATATGTTACCAATGTCTACACAAGTTGTACTTTTGAGAATATTTATAATATTACAGTGTCACATATAATTTTATTCATTTGTTATCTGAGCTGCAGTTTCACAAATTGACATGCAAATTTGGGGATGAAATACTTGCATGATGAGGGGTTATCAACTATAGAAAACCTAAAGCCCATATTTCCTTATAACAACAGTTACTGTAAGGGTAAGGAAGTATGCCCCATTATGACAACTAATGGTGCAGGTAGTGTTACACAACAGCATCAACATTGTACAACTATTCACATGAAGGAGTTCTCAAACCCAGACTCCCAAAGGTCCTTGTACCCGCAAAGGATTCTGGGGTTCTGCTGGCCAGTCTTCCCACCATACGCTACAATATCTTGCTGATGAAACATTACATTACATCTCAACACTGAAGTAAGAAGTAGATCAATAACAAGACTGTTAGTCAGTTAAAATCCTTCCATGTACAAAAAAACACAAGGTTACACCATGGTAACCATCAATGTATCCTTGTATCGCTTTCTAATTTCAAAGGGGCGAAAAGGATACATACATACATACATACATACATACATACATACATACATACATACATACATACATACATACATACATACATACATACATACATACATACATACATACATACAATCATTGAAACATTATTCCACACATTGCCTCTTGTGTGTTATTGCGGACCAAAGGAATTGTTCTTCCTCTTAACTGTTCTCATCTCAAGAATTGATTTATATTGTTTATATGTATTCACCATATTAAATTGAATGAATC
>CAAKHD010012335.1:80339-93723 GCA_901007705.1 Fistularia tabacaria
AATGCGTTTGTAAAAATATAAAAAAAAAAACAGGTTTGTTAAAAAAGCAAAAAAAAAAAAAAAAAAAAAAAAAAGGAATTTAAACTGAAGCCTCATATAAAAAATAGGATTATTTTCAATTTTTTTGACATTTGTAAAAACATTTCTTTCATTTGTCAGAATTTTGCTAAAATTTAGTGACAAGTTCCTTGGGAGTTGGGGGTAAAGAAGATCGGAACAGTAAGCACCACACGTCCATCCATCCAAACTGTTTAGATAATTTTTATGAGTCAAATGATAGTGAATCAGCTTTACCTCTTTATCAGCTCTTGAATTGTTTTTTTTTTTCCCAGTGCCTAGTCCTCAGGTAGAACAAGATTTAGGGCCTTGAGTGTGGACTCTGCTGCTTAGTCAAACAAAGCTGACAATTACAATTTTCACATTCAGAAAAGAGTGTGCGGGGCAGCGTTGCGTCTTGAACGGGAGCTGGTGGTGCAAGCACAAGAGGATTAAGGCCTCTTTATTCTGTTCCTTGGCTCTGGGGGGGGGGGGAGCTAATGAGTTTGTGTTTCCTTCTGAATGTGTGTGCAGTTCCAGGGTGGAGTTTGGTCCTTAAATTTGCTCATGTGTGATGGCTTGATGACCATGGATGTGATGCTGTGCACTGCATCCATCTTCAACCTCTGTGCCATCAGTGTGGACAGGTATGTGAGTCCATTCTATGAAGACTTGACTAACCTTCTGTGAATAGAGTTTTTCTGCATCTGTGCCATGCAGAAGAAAGGGAGGTTGTGATGTTCACAAATCCAGCTTGGACCAGATGTTCAATGTACTGAGAGAATTTTTTTTTGTTTTTATCAATTAATATTAAAAAGATCCTTCTCAGGTCATCCATCATTTAGAGATCATAATTCTCAAAGAGTCAACTGTAGCAGCAAATGGGAGAACAAAGTCAGCAATACAAGATGGAAAGGGAAAATTGTGTGGTATTTGGCTGATTGTCAATGGGTTTGATGAGACACAAAATAAATCTATGACACAACAAAACGCACACAAACGCATACAAAACAATGAGCCAATATCGATTCCTGCACGGAGCGAAGAATTTGATCAAATCGAGCTACCCAGATTATCCCAATCTGATGGGAGTCTTAATTTAGAAAACAGGCTCAAAATATTATAGTTATGTTGCTGTGTGAATTCATGGTCAGTTCTACTTGAGTTGGACTATAAAGATTGACCTCATAATTGTGTGAATGTTTCTCATTATTTCGATTAGTAAAATGCCCCTAAATGACCTCTCACGTGTCTGCATCTCTGACCGTAGTGGTTCCTGAGCCATGATGTAAAAACAATTCTGTTTTTTATGACAGCCACTTAACCAGTGTATTTATGAGGATGGGCTCCTCTGGGGCCCGCATTATAATGTCTGAAACTGCATGTTAATACAGAGAGAGAATTCCACAGAAAATGTAGCTGAATTTACTCCACAAATGAGTCTCATGTGTTTTACCCGGGCACTTAGAAACTCTAACCAGGGGTTGTTCCTGTTGAACTGGAGCGGCTCCAGGATGGCAAATGCATGCTTAGTGGTGGAAATGCTGTGTGTGCATTGCATATAGAGGAAGAATATTCTTTGCTATTCAAAATTCAAAGTGTTTATTGTCAAGTGGGCAGTCTGAAAATATTTTTCCCTGTACAATGAAATTCTTGCTTGCCACCCACAGTGCATCTAGATAAATATTCTACTTGATTGAATATTAATAGGATTCCAGCGCATACGGCAGCTGTCGGGGGTGCCTGATAATGCTTGTGAGAGGTGCAGCGACATAAAGCTTTTACCTAAAGTAACCTAAATCTTATGACCACAACATATGATGCTGCGGGAAATCCTTTTAATTGTGTCTTGCTAAGTTATTTACGTAATGAACGAAAACTATCTAAAGCTACGTTAGGTTTGAAGAAGTAATAAATGCTGATATGAATGTCTCAATATGAGTTGAATGAGATATATTTGTCTAACTAGTCTTGGTAACCATTTCTACAGCTTTGGGAGCAAAAGGGAAGACAAATAAAGACCAAAAAAAGAGCCAAAAAGTAGGATAATTGCTTGGGAAAACAGAAATGTTAAAAAAGGCTAAAACCTAGTACTTACAAGTATGAATATTGAATGGCATAGAATGTGCCTGTAATCATCCCACAATGGGGGCATTTCATATCATTACATTAATTTTTTTTTTTTCTTCAACTGCAGTTCCAAACTGCTAGATGGAAGACTTTGAAGGAGTTGTATTCTTTAGTTGCCTCAAAAGGGCTTTTGATTAATTATGATTTCACAGTGAAATTAACCTTTGACCCTTTCATCGCGTTAGACATCGGCATGGATTTTTGTCATAATGAGAGTATTCACATTTAAATTATAATGAAACTTATGCTTTGGGAGAGTAACTTTGATATTTGACTGAGGCATTCTAATCAAGTCGTCTTTGGGCAATTACAAGGATTTTCATGATGGAATTCCTGTCAATCATATTCATGATAATCGGAGGACTATAGAGTCAGCTGAACTGACAATCCAAAAATAGAACGACCTCGGCCATCACTGTTTCACTGTAAATACAATGCTAAAAATACGAAAAAAAAATCCCTGTCCACAGTAGGTTCATGGAACTTACACATCATACACAGTATGAAGTTTGAATGCAGATACTCCCTGCTGTTTTTTTGTTGTTATCATATTAGAACACATAATGTAAGAAAACATCTTTTCTGGCAATTACCTTGAAATATTTGCAGAGGTCAGATTTAAGCAGGTATATATTAAGCTTCTGCATGGTCAGGGTTCCAAAGGGTAGAGCGGGACCTCAGCACCAGACAGGCAGAGACAGACAAGTTAGTGCCAGAACTTAGCCACGGGTTACAGAGGGTGGAACTGAACTGACAGCTGCAGAGCTGGATGTCACAGTGTGGGGGCGCAGCCTATTAAGCATTAGCTCCAGACTGCCAATGACGTATTCACTTTAACCTGGAGAGGACTGCAGCTGGGAATGGGTGCTTTCGAACTGGTAGGTCTGATAATAAAGCCGAAAATTAAATCTAGAGTCTAATAATCTAAGTCTCTCATGATTTAATAGAAAAAGTGTATCACTTTCTGTCATGAGTAACACAGAGGACACATGGATTTGACAAAAATAATTTCACAAGTTATAAATCCTCTGTATTTTTCATACTAAAATTCCTCCTCTTTTTCTGTATGATGACTCATCCTGCACATCCAGACACTTGTAAAAGGTCACCCAATCAAACATGACTTAAAGCAAGTACCTTCCACACCTGCTTATAAACTCCACTGCACCATTTGCATGCCACAGGGAACAGAAAAAAAATAGGCCTTATGTATTCAGATGTCAGGGGTACCAGTCTTGGTTTTCATTTACCTAACAAGGTGTCTGTGGTATAAATTCATTATTCCTCCATCGCACATCTAACAACTTCCCTACAGTTGTCTTCAGATTTATTTTCTCTTGAACTCTGCATCACGTTGTATTTCTCTGCTTACTTTTTCACTCCAAACTAAATCAAGAGATTTGATTAAAATTACGCATTTAGTTTTACAGCTCAGAAATATTTGTTGTTGTTTTTTGCAAGTAATGCGTCACAGCACCAAACCTCAACTCGCTCTGACTCCCATTGCATTGGGACTTTTAAGGATAAGTCTGATGTTCACCGCCCACTTTTCCGTCATGTGTTTTTGCTAGAGTGAGTGGAATAGTTCCAAGATTGAGAGCAAAGTATTTTGACCTGCAGAACGCTGCAACATAATTGTATGGAGCATTTGTCATTATCTACCACAGTCTGTTGGATTTTCAGCAGTTTAGAAAAATAATACTTGTATATTTTCTACATAATTCTTGCTGCAAAATAGTAATCCACAAATAATAACAATAATTTGGAGGTAAATAATAAACGAAAAAACATCCCGAACAACAAACACTGGTAATATCTTGATGGTAAAAACAGCTTCTGGGTGATGCCTTTCCATCCTTCATTTAAAAAAAAATTATAAATATATTCCCAATTCTTGAATCTTGTCAGCTGACTGAAGGAGGACTCCTATTCACATGATCATGCAATTATTTTTCTTTTTTAGCAACTACTAAAAGTCAAGGAGGTTTTTTTGTTTATTTCTTTAAGATCACTCCTGTAAGTGTGGACCAAGGATTGTACCCAGTGAAGCGCAAAAAAACTATTTAATTTAAATATTGAATAATAGAGAGAATTGCTGTAGGGAAGGGAGTTGAATGCTACATCCAGACGATTTTTTAGGGAAATCAGCACTTTTTGAAGCAAGATCATTCAGAGCCACATTCTGCAGACATTACAACACTGCGGCTTTGTAATAAAAACATGGCAATACCAGACTGACCTGCTGGCAGTCCAGCCCTGTCTGCCATTTAATTATAATCGATGAAACACAAAATAAACCAACACAGACAGCAGTCCGTCTCGCAGATGAATTGACGTCTCAAGAAATGATTGCAATTAGCTCGACTTTCCAAACTTCAAGGCTACTCTGTTAAAAAATTATCAGGATGCTAAAGGGATATGCAGAGATTAATGGCACTGTCCTAACTTTCTTGGAACCTGTCTGTGGCATCAACACATATGCATAAGAACAATAAATACAGTTTGAATGTTAAACGTGATGTTTTTTATTTTGCTGAATTAAATATCGAATGCCGAAAAAGGTTTGCAAAATATACATAGTAACCAGCATTTCCAAAAACAGGATTGCTTAAATTGTCTGTGTTGTGTCTCTGACATGACATTTTTCTTATCTAAGCAGACAAAACAAAAGAAACAAAATCAAGCCTCATTGACATTGTGGAATTTTTTTTTTATATATGGACCAGCACTAAATACTTGTAAGAAAATGTTGACATCTAGTAGTAAGGGTACGTCATGTCTCTCCTGACCTGTGGTATTAAGTTTCTTCCTTGTTTTGCAGGTTCATTGCTGTGTCGATACCTCTGAATTACAACCGGAAGCATGTTGACCACCGTCAGCTCATCTTGTTGTCAGCCACCTGGCTGCTGGCCCTGGCTGTGGCTTCGCCGGTCATCTTTGGCATCAACAATGTGCCTGACCGTGACCCCCGAGAATGCAAACTTGAGGACAATAACTATGTGGTTTATTCCTCCGTCTGCTCCTTCTTCATCCCCTGTCCCATCATGGTCCTGCTGTACTTTGGGGTGTTTCGAGGACTGCGACGGTGGGAGGAGGCTCGAAAGGCCAAACTTCGCAGCAGCATTGAGGCCTGCAGGAAGCTGCAACATGCAGCCATCGCTACTGCCCTCCCCCCATTGACGGGAACCATCCCAGGGCCTCTACCCATGCCTCTACCAAGAGTCATTGAGCGGGACCTGGCTCAGTCCCGGCTGGATGATACAGACGACTGCATCCAGCAGGAAATTCCATATCCCCGCCAGTACAGAGAAAACTCAGTACCAACAGTGACTTTCAGCCATCAGCACATGAAAAAGAGCACCAAGATCAACAGCAGAGAGAGGAAAGCGATGAAAGTCTTACCTGTTGTAGTAGGTGAGTGTGACTGTTCTCCCTTTCAGTCATCTCAAAGGCTCTTCACACAATGAAAATGAATTGATTTTGTAAAATTCCCATTAGACCACATATTTTCCATCAATCTAACTGGTGTAACAGACAGGGTTTGTGTCTTAGCTCAAGCGCTCGATGACCAGCTGAGTCAGATAGGGACAGAAATGATCATGTAGTGTATCATTGATTCTTGGTCAAGTTCAATCCTAGCGTCTCCAAGGCCATTGAGGATTCTAAACAGAAATGTTTCCTCCTGAGAGCAGGTCAGTCCAAAACAGGGCTGCATCTATTGATTTTTTTTATATTAGTTTTGTATTGATTAATCAAAAATCAAATGATCAAAATGCTGCACAAAAGACTAATATTGAATAAATAACAGCAAAAATAGACAAATGCTTTGTAAATTTTGCATAAGTGGTTTCCTGTTTGCAGCATAACATTTCTTCAAAATATTCCCGTCTTCAAGTCAAATTCATGTGTTATGATATAACATTAATAACACAATTTAACCTTTTCAGGTGTCTTTATCTGTTTTTGGAGCCATGATATGGGAAAAAAAAATAGTCAAAATGTTTTATTGGCTAAGATTCATCTTTCAAAATATATGAATATATGATGTAAAAACTAACATTAAAATATAGAATGCTCAGATATTTAATATATACAGTTAGATATTAATATAACCATATAAATATACAGTTTAAAGTTTTATTATTGCATTCGTTGTCATCATGCTCAACCTCTCCAGGGTTTCTAAGAATGCTGAGAGTAAATGAATGTGAAATACAAAAAATATCAGTTTTTGGATAAAAATATAAAAGTTAAAGTATTTTGCAGAAAAAGTATGGTTTGAAATTAGAATAAACAAGGCAACCAAGTATTTAGAATAAAAATCAAATTTGGAGCTTCGAATGTACATAAAAATATTTTCTTGCTTTGCTGTAAAGGCCATTTGAATGACAGGAATATCTATTCAGCCATTGAAGCATAAAATGGAATTAAAATTGCTCCTGAAGAAGGTGTAAGGCTATATTTGTTGCACTCAGCTGTTTAACATGGAAATGACTAAAGGTGCGGCTGCAGATTCTGTGTGTGGTCCCTATTAAACAGAAGCAGACTAACCTGTGCGTGACGTGTGAATTGCACATGAACAGTCGCCCAAAGTGTTGATCAGAGCGAGTTTGTCCTGAGATCCAGGTAGCATATTTGTGCAAGTCATTCTAACCATCCAGATAAATTAGTCTTCTCTGACTGGCCCTCTCACCAAGCAGCGCCATTATAGCTCAAAGCCCTCAATCCAATTATTATGTAAGACATGATCTTATAGCCAGTCTTAATGGCTGAATCCTGCTCTGAACCCTGATTTGTTTGAACCCAGTGAATGACGTGTCTTAGCTGTATTACAAGTCCAAGTTTTGTCACTCAGTCATCATTTATGCAGAATTTCTCCTCTCTATATACTCAAAATAGGTGATCAGACATAAATTTAGGTCCCGGTTTTCAATCGTCTTACTGAGATACATCATGGGCCTTTTTACATATTGAAGTATCATATATTATTTTTTGTGATGGATCATTGTCAAGTCAAATAGTTACTGTTTTTTAGTTTAGTTCACCTTTTTCCAATTTAATTTGCTATTCTCAGCGAGTCATTCCTCTATTAAAAAACATTATTTTAAAAATCACCCTAGAACATTGTAAGTGAAACCTTTTCAATGTCTTGTACCAGAGCACTGACAGAAAGACTAATGGGAATAATAAGATAATGCTTACTGATCCCCATAGGGGAAATTCGTGTGTTGTGAATCTGACATGGTGGGCCACTACTCAGGCCTTCTCAGCTGAAGATGTTAATACTGTATTTGTGTGGGAAATAAGGTACCTTAAAATACTTCCATCAAGTCAAGTCTTTTGAAAATGATACATCATTCAAGCTGTGAGACAGCAGCAAACAGACACTCTAAAGTGCTTCATAATAACACAGACGCCTCTTTAAAGCCTCTCGTTAAAGTGGTGAATAAACCACTGTTAGGAAAATGCAAAGAGATGGATCTTGAAGGGCAGCAAGTTCTGCTGCAAGTCAAAGTACCAGAATGACGTGTTTATCAGATAAACCCTAGCTGTGAAGCTGTTGTGTTTACAAGCATGGCTCGGTTTTGGAGTGTTGGACTGACAACATCCCTCCACGGTTTGGTTCTGTGTAAACAAACAACCATCAAAATTGGCAGGGTCATCTCTTTCCGCTGTGGAAGAGTGGCTGGAGGCTGGAGCAGTGTAAAAAACTAAATTCTACATAGGTCAAAACATGTGGCATCAGTTAGCTTTGAGTTTTTATGAGAAGACTGGAAGAGGGTAAAAAATAAGAATTTAATTTTCAAATACTATACATGACAACTCATTCTATTAACTTGCAAAAGTGTATTCATGGAATCTAAGAACATTGTTCACATAAAATGTCGATAGGGATGAACAGATTGACCGCTGTATACCCATATGCTGGGCAAGGGAATAAGGCTGACAGTCACCGGCAATCCTGTTCTACCGAAGAATATTGATAGAACAGAAAGTTTGAAGTGAAAAATAATTGCGGCTGCTTCACATTGTTTCTTGTATTTAAGAAAAAAGCACTAACCAGCCAACTGAGACAGCCAACTCAAAACACATTTTGCTTCATTTACTATGAATGTACCGACCAAAGCTGAAAGGAACTTTCAACTTACTGTCCCTGGACAACAGCAGAATTGTTCTCAGATTACGGACCAGATTTTTTAAGTATCCCTTTTTATCTCAAGAGGCCTTGATAAGTTGGAGCATCACCTGTTTGAGTTCATTTTGCATTATTTGACAATGTGCTTACTGCAATGTGACGATTGCAGAAGTTGATGCTGAAGTGACACCAAAACCTTAAAAATGAGGTGATGAGCTCATATCCTATTAAAAAGTTGACTGTAATTCACGTTTTGTGCTTCATGCTACATGTCAAAGAAGCTGGGCCCTGACACAAATCCCTACATTTACGACAGGATCTTCCAAGCTGGCTTGAATGAATCTCATGAATACGAAATTTGCAGTGTTCTGCTGACAGTAGAGCTGTGGAACATTATGCAATGTTTGACTATCTCCTGAGAATAGAGACAAATCTTATCCATCAATGTCAACTGCCAACAAATACCACCACACTATTACACACACGCACACACAGCACACACGCACACACGCACACACAGACACACACACACACACACACACACACACACACACACACGCCTTCGAGCTCCGCCGATAATAAAGGGTAATAAATAAAAGAAAAACCCGGTCGTTTTTTTTCTTAAATTAAAAATAGCCTTTGGTTTTAAACTTGAATTAACGTTTAAATGAATAATACTACTAATAATAGTAGTAATAATAACGATGATGCTAATAAAAAAAAAAAAAATAATAATAATAATACTAATCATACTGACAACAACAATGGTTGTTGTTTTTAATCCCGCCGGATTAGCAAACGTTAATCCGGCAGGATTTAAACCCGCCACCCTCTCGGTGCGTGGTCGCGCGGGAATTTCAAAATAAAAGCATGACATCATGGAACCCAACAATAAGGATATCAGTCAGATCTGCGGATGGGATTACATGGTTAGCCCTGATTCTCCATTTTCATAATTATTATTCTAATAAAGCATTAAATCGGATCCACTTTTTCATCTAATTTAACATTTAAGAAATGTAAGAAAATTAAAAGACAAGAAAAAAAATCCCCTTCAGGATAAATCGTCACATTGATGCTATTTTTTTTTAGATTATGACAATAATTATCATTATTTTCATACCACCAATATTATTATTATTGATCCGACCCAGGCGGAAGATGCCCCTTGAGATGAGCTCAAATTATTTCGAATCAATCCCATTGAATCTGTTTATTGACTATTTCTTGAACATTAAATTTTTCAAATGAATCAAATTGATTGAATTTATGTGAACAAAATAAAAGCATGTGTCACATTTCAGCCCTATCCGATTGGACAAGGCAAACCGGTCTCCCGCCAGACGTTTGTTCTAATTTTAATTCAATTTTCGTTTTAATTTAATTATGTTTTCTCCCCCCCGGCAGGAAAAGCCTCACAAATGCAGCCAGTGCGGGAAAGCCTTCAACCGCAGCTCCACCCTGAACACACACACCCGCATCCACGCCGGCTACAAGCCCTTCGTCTGCGAGTTCTGCGGGAAGGGGTTCCACCAGAAGGGTGAGGCTCTTATTCTGGCGGGGTGTGGGTGTGGGTGGGGTTGTGGGTGGGGGTGGGGGCGTGACCTATATGCCCAAATCCCCTGAATGGCCTTCATTTACCAGAATGAATACACTAATCTGGGTTCTCTCCATGTTCTCCTGCCTGGGTTCTTCTCCGGTTTCTCCATCTTCGTCAATTGTCCGTTGGTGTGCCTGAGAGGGTGAATAGTTGTGTATCTGAATGATGTGTAAATGAAAAGGTGAATGGTTGTGTCTAAATAACAAGTAAAGGAAAGGGTGAATTGTTGTATGTCTATGTGATGCGTGAATTGGAGGATGTATGGTTTTAAGTCTCTATATGAATGAGAGGGTGAATGGCTGTGTCTCTAAATAACATGTGAGTGAGAGGGTGACAGGTTGTCTCAATATAACAAGTGAAGGAAAGGGTCAGTGGTTTTATGTCTATAGGATGTGTGAATGAGAGGATGAAGGGTTGAGTCTCGATATGACATGCGAATGACAGGGTGAATGGATGTAAGTCTCCATATGAATGAGAGACTGAATGATTGTGTCTCGAAATAACATGTGAATGAGAGGATGAATAGTTGTATGTTTATTTAGGAGGATGAATAGTTTGTCTCTACATAACAAGTGAATGAAAGGGTGAACGGTTGTATGTCTTTATATGATATGAATGAGAGAGTGAATAATTGTATGTATCCATATGAATGAGAGTCCAAGGCTGTATGTCTACATGCGAGTGAACGTGAGGGTGAAGTATTTGATCTTTGCTTGATGTTTGATGACAGAGTGATTGGCTTTCTGTCTCTTCATAACATGTGAATGAAAGGGTGATTATTTGTTTGTTTGTCTCTATATGAATGAAAGGGTGAATGGTTATTTGTGTCTATATGATTTGTGAGTGAGAGGGTGAATAATTTTATCTCAATGTAATGTGTGATGACAGGGTGAATTGTTGTATGTCTCGAGTTAAATAACAGAGTGAGTGGCTGTATTTGATGTGTGAATGAGAGGGTGAATGGCTGTATGTCTCTATGCGATACGTGAATGAGAAGGTGAACGGTTGTATTTCTATATCACATGCGGATGAGAGGATGAATGATTGTATGTATGTATCTACATAAATGAAAAAGTGAATGTTGGCCTACATGACGTGTGAATGAGAGGGTGAACGGTTGTATGTCTCTATGTGTTGCCCCGACTATATGTGTTAAACTATATGTGAGCTAGCAATAGCAAACATTCTCCATAAACCAGTAACATCTCTCCTCCTCCTCCTGCAGGAAACTACAAGAACCACAAACTGACCCACAGTGGCGAGAAGCAGTTCAAGTGCTCCATCTGCAGCAAGGCCTTCCACCAGGTGTACAACCTCACCTTCCACATGCACACGCACAATGACAAGAAGCCCTTCACCTGCCCCACCTGTGGCAAGGGCTTCTGCCGCAACTTCGACCTCAAGAAGCACGTCCGCAAGCTGCACGATCTGACGCCGCAGCCCTAAGCCCCGCCCCCTTCTACTTGACATTGTGGCCCTAAGCCCCGCCCCCGCCGCCACCTTGTGTCCGTGTTTGTTCTTAACCCCCACCCCACCCCCCCACCCCGATGACCCCCGCCGTCGCCCACGGCTACAGAGACGAGGGGCTCCGGAACCCGTGCCCGTTTCTTAGGGGTAATTTTAAGGGAATCTTAAAAAACAAAACAAAAAAAAAAACATGAAAGGTGTTTGTCTGAAAAATTACAGCGTGACGTGGCTGCGCCTCCGCCCTCTTGTATTTATTTGACTGCTTCATCCCTCGCTCCCTGTCCTCCACCTTCACCTGTTCTTTAAAACGTCCTCCGCATCAGCAGCCCCACGTCTACCGTCATGTCAGGGACCTTCTCCCTTGGACCGTCTGGATCTTCACCAGAGAGGACATCGCTCTGCCTCCTCCAGATGCTCCGCCTCCTCCAGATGCTCCGCCTCCCGACAAGGCTACGCCCCCCCATCGCCTTTTTTTTTTTTTTTTGTTGTCCCGGAATACGAGCGAGGATTTTCCCTTAAAAGAAAAAAAGGAGGAAGTTCCCTTAAAAAAAACTCAGGGAATCGTTCTGGACTGCTCTGGTGAAGGAGACCGGAGTTAAGTGTCCTCAGGGGACCTGAGGGGCCCTTAAGGGGCCTTAACTCTCGTATTAAACTCATGGACTTCTATTGAAGCCGCTGTATTCATTTCCTGTTTTCAAACCTTAACCCCCTCCACATTTCAAGTTTCAAACCGACAAACAAAGAATAGTTTTCTGTTTTGTTTCTTAATTCTCTTTGAGGGATTTTTTTTCCCCCTTAATTTTCAGGGATTCATATTTCATCTTAAATTATTATTTTTTATTTATCTCTTCAAATGAATTGCAGGTTTTGTTTTGTTTTTTTAGTTGTGTTATTTTTCAAATATATTTTCTAATTTTTTAAATGTTAATTTTCTTAGGATCGATTTTCTTTTCAAGGGAAATGCGGCCGAGAAACAAAAACGCAGGTTGTTTTCTGCTATTTTAAATCTGCCTCTGTGGTCGTCATGGAGACCGGGTTGAGAGTCAAAGCGACACTGAGTTAAGTTTCAGGCGGCGACTTCGCCTCTACGGCCACCAGAGGGGGGCAACAGGCGGCAGGCAGCCGTCGGCCCTGGACGCCGGAAACAGGAAGTGGGCTTCAACCACTTCCTGTTTGAGCCCCCTTAAGTTTGTCCCTTAAAGACTTTGTTTGTCTCTTTCGCCTTCAATGGCAGGTCCGACGCGCTTCAGTTGCCGTGGTTATGCACGACCGGCACCGCAGCCTAGCATGTCAGCCTCTGTGGCTAGCATCTCCAGCATGAGCGGAGGAAGTCCATGAGCTAGCTCACCCAAAAGGGGCGACTAAGGGACTCCAAGTGGCTACCGGAGGAGGAGTGAAGAAAGAGTGTTTTGGTTGCTATGGTTACACAAAGAAAACAGTGATGGAAGATGGAAACATCTCCCCGAAGTTGTTTAAGGGATTGATTGAGGACCTCAAAGTTTTTTTAAGGGAACCCTAAAGATAAGTGGTTTTTAATGTGAAAGGGAAACAGTTTTCCTTGTTCTTAAAGTCAGTGGTCCTTCAACCTCTTAAAGTTAAACCCTTTCAAAATAAAAGTCGGGCACAAACACAATCCTTGGGGTCTTTACTGTATGTTATGTTTCCCCCGGCAACCCTCTTCCTCCCCCCACCACTCAGACACACAGACACACACACACACACAGACACACACACACACACACACACACACACACACACACACACACACACACACATACAGACACGCAGACACTGATATCGCAAGTTAAAAACTTCTGACTTCAAAATAATCTCAAATTTTTTGGGCCTTCCTTTTGACAAAAAAACTTCGTGTGTGTGTGTGAGTGTGTTTGTGTGTGTGTGTTTGTGTGTGTGTGTGTGTGTGTGTGTGTGTGTGTGTGTGTGTGTGTGTGTGTGTGTGCGCGGGGGACCCCAGTGCGCGGAGCGAGCGGTGCGCGCCCCTCGCGCGTTTGCGC
>CAAKHD010012335.1:93743-104089 GCA_901007705.1 Fistularia tabacaria
CTCCCCCCCCCCCCCACTCACACACACACACACACACACACACACACACACACACACACACACACACACACACACACACACACATACAGACACGCAGACACTGATATCGCAAGTTAAAAACTTCTGACTTCAAAATAATCTCAAATTTTTTGGGCCTTCCTTTTGACAAAAAAACTTCGTGTGTGTGTGTGAGTGTGTGTGTGTGTGTGTGAGTGTGTTTGTGTGTGTGTGTGTGTGTGTGTGTGCGGGGGTCATCAGAGTGCGACGGGAAAGTTGGACGCGTCCCTTGCGGTTACGTGGTAGCTCCCGGTGGGCAGGGACGTCAAGCGCTGGACGGCCTTTGACGATATTCCCGTTTCAACCTCACGTCACTTTTTTCGTGGAATGCGACTTGTTTTTTTTTTTTGTTTTTTTTTGCGTGTCCACTCTCCGACCACAGCGTCCCAGCGGTCACACACCGCCCGCTCGGGACGCGTCGTCAAACAAAACAAATTGACCTCGTAGAAAAGTTTGTCTGAGGACGAACCAACGGAAACGGGGTATGTTGACCTTCAAAATAAGAGGCAGGACATGGAGGAAATACTGATTTTTTTTATTATTAAAAAAGTGATTTATGACATTAAGGAGAATAACTTACAGACAATTTACACCTCACTATTTAACGTTTTAAATTCATAGATGTGTTTTTTTTCAATAATTTCTGACTTACACATAATCCACGACATTACAGTCTCCGATTACGATAAAGAAAGGCAGTTTTTCTTTGTTAATTTCAAGTTTTGACATGAACTAAAAACACCAGAGAAGTCCCGAAGCACTTGAATTCACCGATTTGTTCGGGGAGTTTATTCTGGGAGTTTATTTTGGGAGTTTATTTTGACATGTCAACCGGAAGCTGCAAACCTGACGGCACACGTGTGGACTTCGGTTGGGGTCACCTCGCCTCCGCGGGACCCTCCGGTGCGTTCGGACTTCTGTCACAACTTCACGCAACTTAGGAGCCTCCGAACACGAACACGCAAACGCCCACACGCGAAAGGTGAGACTAACGCGGCGTGCGGGACACCTGTTTTTTTTTTTTTCCTCCCCTTCTCGGAAGTCCGACGCTTCCCGGAAGTTGGTGTGTAGCCGCGGTACACCGCGCGGATCTCCGTTTACTTTCCTGAATCTTTTAGCTCCGGGTCGTAAATGGCGAGTCAACAAGTGGTTTCTGGCGCGGAGCTCCAAACGCCCCGCCCCGCCCCGCTCCGACTTTCGTCCCGGCGGAGGAGGCACCACCAGTTGTCAAGAGTTCCGAGGACAGGGAGCCTCTGAGGTCGTCCGACCGAGGGGCGCCTCCCCCTTTTTCAGTTAAAAAAAACTAATAATCTTGTCGTCTTTTACCGAACCCGATACATACGTACGATTTTCGATTTTTTTTTCCTATTGAGGTTGTCACCTTTTTCTGTAAATCGCAGAAATAATACGGAATATTTATTTATTTTTTTGGGCGGAACCTTATAAGTTCATTGCGCCTTTGCCAGCTGTGTTTACCTGACCTTTGACCCCCAGCCTGGTGACGTCAGGTGGCGTTCTTTCACCCCCCCTGGATTGGTGCCTGTTAGCCACACCTGCTAACGCTAACTGCTTTGCCCCATCGCTTTAAAAAAGGGCCTGTTTGTTGCATGTTTTCTTCTTCTTCGTGGTTGCCGCCCCACCCACGCAGCACCCACCGGCCAATTCACCTGGAGGCTAATGGGAGGGACATTAGCATATTAGCAATGGAGAGCATTGAGAACCCAAGGATTTCCTTCAGCTGTGCCACGCTAACATGAAGTCAAAGTCAACTTTACTGTCAGTGCTGCCATATCTTCACTCATACAGAGCATTGAAAAAGCATTACTGTCAGACCCACGGTACAGAAGTACAAAAGATTATAAATAATTTCTCACAGAACACAACGAAGGACGAGCTATGCAGAGGTAGATATGGTTGGAGTGCAAAGTGATAGCAGTATAAAAATGCAGTTATTTCAACAGTTTTTTTCAGTGAATCCATGGAGAAGTTCTTGTGGCAGGCACCTGATGACAGTTGGGAGGGAGGCAGAGCTTGGGATGCATGTGTGTGGTAGCTCAGAGTCCATAGTGTCTGCGTGGGGGGGGCTCAGGATCCCTAGTGTGTGGGTGTGTGTGTGTGGGGGGGGGTTGAAAGGGTAGAGGGGGCAGAGCGGGGAGGGAGTTGAGCTTCCTGACAGCCTGGTGGATGAAGCTGTCCTTGAGTTCGCGTAGCTTGGATGTAGCATCCAAAGTGTGAATGACACGTTTACGTCCCCTGAATGCACCACGGTGGAGCTTGGATTGGTGTCTGGATGTTCTTCGGTTTGGGCGAGGCTGTTGCTTTTCCTGGCGTTGGATCCAAGATGGCAGCCAGGCCACTAACTTCCTTGTTTTCCAGCTAAATGGTTTGGTAAAAATGCCATGTGACCGTCTCTGAAATTTCCGCCATATTTATGTTGATGCAAAAGCACAGGGACAGGAGGAAAGTTAACCCAGAGGTTGTGACCCTTCTCGTCCAGCAGGGCGGCGTGGCAATCATGCTCCGGCTTCTCCATCACTACCGAGTCCGGCCGAAGAGCCCCCTGGTGATACAGTGCCGCCACGAGCACCAGGGGGCCGTCATGGCCATCCGCCGCGAGGACATCAACCCCTGGGAGCGCCGGGCACCGCTGGCACCGAGGCACGTCCGCGAGATGACGCAGGCTGGGGTCAAGGTCCTGGTCCAGCCCTCCAACCGTCGCGCCATCCACGAGAAGGTAGGCCACGCCCCCCACCCAGGGGAACAATCTGATTGGACCAGCTGCTGTCATTATAGTGAATATTGGGAAACAATTAAGTTTTATTTAATCATGAATCTGGATTAAAACGGTGCTTAACATTGTCTCTTGACCGATCTGGTCACTTGAAATCTTACTGTGTGTTTGTGCGCGCAGTATTACCAAAAGGCAGGGGCCCTGATCCAGGAGGACATCTCTGAGGCTTCCCTCATCATTGGGGTCAAACGACCCCCAGAGGAGAAGGTGATTCCAAAGAAGACCTACGCCTTCTTCTCCCACACCATCAAGGCCCAAGAGGCCAACATGGGGCTGCTGGAGGACCTGCTCAAGAAGGTGGGGAAAGTACAAGGAAGTCTGGGGAAAGTACCTGAAAATCACTGAAAAGTAGCTTGATGACAGGAAAAATACCTTAAAAGTGGATAAAAGAACCATAAAACCAGAGCAGGAAAAGTACATTAAAGAGAGGGAAAGTATTTTAGAATCTGATAAAAGTACCTTAAAATAACAGAAAAGTACCGTACGGAGAAGAAAACTATCTTAAAATCAAGAGTACCTTAAAGAGAGCTAAAGTACCTCAGGATTCAATTTGAATAGCTTAGAATCAGATTAAACTGCCTTTAAATTAGGAAAGTACCTTAAAATCAGGTGGCTTGAAGAGAGAAAAAATACCTTAAAATAGATAAAAGGACCGAAAATCGGATCAGGAAAGTACATTTGAGAGAGAGTAAGTACCCTAAAATCAGATTGATGTACCTTAAAATTAGAGAAACGTACCTTCAATTCAGGAAAAGTAGCATGAGGAGAGGAAAAATACTTTAAAATAGATCAGGAAAAATAGGAAAGGAAAAAAGAGAGGGAAAGTACCTTAGAATCAGGAAAAGTACCCTAAAATCAGGAGAAGAACCCTTAAAATCACAGGGACTAGCTTAAAATCAGGAAACGTAGCTTGAGTAGGGGAACAATAGCTTAAAAATTGATAAATGTACCTTTAAATCAGAGCAGGAACGTACACTAAGGAGCAGGGAAAATACCTTAGAATCGGATGAATGTACCTTAAAATCAGGAGAAGTGCCTTAAAGAGAGGAAAACTACCTCAAAAATGGGTGATCGGGAAAAGTACATAAAAGAGAGGGACAGTACCATAAAATCTGGTAAAAGTACCGTAATATCAGAAAGAGTACCCTAAAGAGAGGAAAACTAACCTTAAAATCAATTAAGGGAAAGTACCATAGAATCAGACAAAAATTACATCAAGTACATTAGTTTGACCTCTCAAGCCCTCACCCCACCGCAACCTTTTCCTCCTCTTTCTAGTCTTTGTCTTTATGTTTGCTCGCCGCCACAGGAAGTCCGTCTGATCGACTATGAGAAGATGGTCGACCCCAACGGATTCCGGATCGTGGCCTTTGGCCAGTGGGCCGGAGTGGCAGGTGGGCGGGACCAGCCAGCCCAAAACATTCCTGGGTCAGGGATGTGAGCTTGCGAAACTCACTTTGTGTGTGTGTGTGTGTGTGTGTGTGTGTGTGTGTGTGTGTGTGTGTGTGTGTGTGTGTGTGTGTGTGTGTGTGTGTTCGCGCGCATGTGCAGGGATGATTAACATCCTCCATGGACTTGGTCTTCGTTTCCTGGCCCTTGGTCATCACACTCCCTTCATGGTAACTTCTTACACACACCCTCCCTAACGTTGTCCTCTGTCAGAGCCATGCTTCGGTTGGAGCCGTCCTCAGAATCCCAACGAAACACTCATCCTTTAGCAAGAAGTGATGCCGTTATTAACAGGAAGGGATTTCAAAATGAACAGGAAGGGATCTAGTTATGACCCGGAGGTCACCTAGCAATTCGTAGGGGGAAATACAATCATCCGTATCAAAAAATGTACCAAAGTTAAGCTTGAAATGACCCCTATCAGTGGAACCCTGAGTTGGAACCCCGTTCTCAGCACTTTGTTGTTGCAGCACATCGGAATGGCCCACAACTACCGCAACGTCAGCCAGGCCATCCAGGCGGTCCGGGACTGCGGCTACGAGATCTCCATGGGCCTGATTCCGAAGTCCATCGGACCCCTCACCTTCTGCTTCACCGGGACCGGCAACGTGTCCAAGGTACGTTGTGAGACCTGAGCGCTTGGCCACCTGGCGCCCAAAGACTGAGCCAAGTTTTTCCGTCCTGCAGGGGGCGCAGGACATCATCAACGAGCTTCCTGTGGAGTACGTGGAACCTCATGAGCTGAAGGACGTCTGTGAAAGCGGAGGTTGGTGGCGTTCCCGCCCTGGAGTTTGACCCGTGTCCAGGGCCAGGTTCTACCTCTGTCGCGTCTTTGTCAGTTTATGAATAAGTTAATTGTTTTCTGATTTTCCAATCTCTAATCTGTGGTTACATTTCTAAGAAGTCCTAAACGACTAACCTTTAGCGACGGTTCAAAATCACCGTATCGCCAGTGGTAAATTGCCCCCCCCGCAAAAATTTGCCTTCCTGTATGTCAAGGTGGCGAGAGGGTAGTGCAGTGTGCTGTCATGGATCTAACCCCGCTCACTCTCTGCCTCAGAGTTGACCAAAGTCTACGCCACTGTCCTGAGCCGACACCACCACTTGGTGAGGAAGAGCGACGGCATGTACGACCCCATGGAGTACGAGAACCACCCGGAACTCTACACCTCCCACTTCAGAACCAGCGTGAGTTGCTTTTCCACCCTCGTCCCCTCGGGGGCCTCACAGGTGAAAGACCCCCACCTGACCCCTGACTGACCCTCGGAGCAGGATAAGTGCTGTCAATAATGGATGGATGAATGAGTGGATGATTTTCTCCACTGGCGAGAGTGTGATGTATATCCGAGGTCAAAGCCACATCCAGGTTCTGCCCCTATATTGTTGAACGGAATGCACTGTGCTGCGGCGTGGCTGAAGTATGCCTTCATCCACAGGTGGCGCCCTACACCAACTGCCTGATCAACGGGATCTACTGGGACCCCCAGACGCCCCGCCTCCTCCGCCGCCTGGACGCCCAGAAGCTGATCCACCCACTGAAGAGCTCGGCATCCGAGGACCACGGCTCGCCGGAGCTCCCGCACCGGTGAGACACCGGAGTCATGCGGGACGCCGGGCATCGTCATTGGTCCAAAACTGACGTCCTGCAGACTCTGATTTCAAACAAAGATCCAAAAAGATCAACAAAACATATTTTCTGAAAGGTTACACATCATTTACACATCACTAAAGATTAGCTGTAAACTACAGAACTACCAGATGTAAACTACCCAAAGATCCTATCTAAACTGCTTGAAAGCTGACTGATAAGTACCTAAAGATGGGATATAAACTACCCAAAGATCAGATGTAAACTACCCAAAGATCAGATGTAAACTACCCAAAGATCAGATGTAAACTACCCAAAGATCAGATGTAAACTACCCAAAGATCAGATGTAAACTACCCAAAGATTGGCTGTAAAGTACCTAAAGATCAAATGCAAACTACTTAAAGATTAGATGTTAACCACCTCGGTAGCTGATGTAAAGTACCTTAAGATCAGATGTAATTACCTGGGGATCAGGTGAAAACTATGATAAGATTAGATGTAAACTCACCTACAATCAGATGTAAACTACCTAGACTACCTTATGATCAAATGTAAACTACTAAAAGATCAAATGTAAATTGGCTTAAGATCAGATGTAAACTACTTTAAGACCAAATGTAAACTATGATAAGATTGGATGTAAACTAGCTTAAGATGAAATGTAAACTTCCTTAAGGTCAGATGTAAACTACCCACAGATCGGACCAACTGTAAACAACCTAACAATGTGATGTGATCTAGCTTAAGATTAGATGTAAACTACCGTAAGTTCAGATCAAAATTACCATAAGATGAGGTTTAAACTCTCAAGATGATTTTGAAACTATGTAAAGTGTCGCTCTAAACGACCTTAATAACAGGTATAAACAAATTAAAGATCAAACTACCTCAAGATGGCTGCTGGTTGCTCGGGCGAGGCCATTCCCCTGCGGAAATTCCTGACCTCCCGTGTGCCCGCAGGCTGCTGGCCATCTGCGACATCTCGGCCGACGCCGGCGGCTCCATCGAGTTCATGAACGAGTGCACGACCATCGACAAGCCCTTCTGTGTGTACGACGCCAAGCAGCACATCGACCATGACAGGTCGTTGAGACTTAACTCAATCTCATTAGATGAGGTCTTGCTTCTACCTGACCTGACCCACTGACAGGAAATGACATCAGCTTTGTGTGTGTGTGTGTGTGTGTGTGTGTGTGTGCGTGCAGCGTGGAGGGGAGCGGGATCCTGATGTGCTCAATCGACAACCTGCCCGCTCAGCTGCCCATAGAGGCCACCGAGTACTTCGGGGACCGGCTGTTCCCCTACATCTGGGAGATGGTGAGTGTCCTCCGGCCGGGCGGCTTCTCTGCTCTGGCTCAGTGACTATGAAACCAAAGGTCGGCCAGAGAACCTGCCGCCGCCAGTCATTTGGTCACGTGATCCGGCCTGCACATGCTCTGATCCTCACTGTCCTCCCAGCTGTCCTCGGACGCCATGCGACCACTCGACCAGGAGGACTTCAGCCCGCAAGTCAGAGACGTGAGTGGTTGAGGTTCGGGGCCGGGGGCGTTAATGACATTGTCTAAAGGGACATGATCAACTTTTAATTTGTGATTTATTATTAGAAAGTCACTGGAACGCCCTGGAAGACCTTTAATCATATTCACTTGACTGAACTTTATTCATGTTTGTATTTCATTACAAGATTATATATAATTATATATATATATATATATATATATATATATATATATATATATATATCAAATCTAGTTCGGAAAAATGAAGTGATACCAAATATTTAATTTAACTTTATACGATATTTATATACACAGCAATACCAGTGTGTATATAAAATATGTATATTTGCTCATTTATCAATATACAATTTGCTCGTATATCAAAGTTGCTCGTATATCAAATTAAATTTCCCCATTAAAGTCAATTGGAATGCTATTAATCCGTTCCAGCCCCCCGGTGTTGGTACATGTTTTTAAATAAGGAAATTTACTTTATAAAGAAGTAATAATGTTTAAAAAAATAATAAGACATCATAAAAGAGAAAGTAAAGAAATAAACTGGTTTTGAGTGTTTTTACCATGAAGATCGAACAATAATCTGCATTTGATGTATTTACCCTTAAATAGTTGTCATTTTGATTTTTTTTCGCGTCCATGCAGGCTGTGATCACCTCCAACGGAGTTCTGACCCCGAAGTTTGAGTACATTGAAAAACTACGGGAGAAAAGGTGAGGGCTCTTTCCTCTTTCCTGTTTCCTGCTTCACACTCACACTATTTCTGACTTTGACCTCCGCTTGCACGCCGCTCGGGTTCTCCCGCCTCTGGACACCGTCTGCAGAACACGCGACAGGTAACCTAGAGATGTAGTAGTGAGGTGGTGCTGCAGCCCGGAGGTGGAACCAGCAGTGTCAGGGTGTTCCTGTTCTGGAACCTAGGAGTCAGAGGGTTCCTGTTGTGGAACTGAGGATTCAGAGGGTTCCTGTGATGAAGCCCAGCTGTCAGTGAAGTACCTAAAGATCACATGTAAACTACTGAAAGATAAGATGTAAACTAGCTTCAGACCAACTGTAAACTACCTAAAGATTGGATATAAACTACCTTAAGATCAGATGTAAACACCCATAGAATCAGGTGTAAACTAAATTAAGATTAGAAGTAAAGTAGCTTAAGATCAGATGTAAACTACCCAAAGATCAGATGTAAACTAGGTTCCTGCAGTGGAAAGCCATCGTCAGAGGGTTCCTGTGGAGAAACCAAGGAGTCAGAAGGTTCCTGCGGTGGAACGTACGGTTCGGAGGGTTCCTGCGGTGGAACGTAGGAGACCTGAGAATCCGTCCAGAGATGCATGAAAACAGACGTCTGTTCGTAATGTTCTCGGTTCTCTGAAGGCTGTCCACGGTTCTCTCCAGTTTATGTTCAAGTCTAGGGTTCCATTTCCAACCTGAGATTTTCCTTCTTTCTCGAACTGACGTCTTCTCAACGTCACGTCCACGTCTTCCTCTCCAGAGGACTGGACAGACAGACGGTCTTTATCGGGAGAACGTCGTCATGGTAACAGGACCTCACACTTGGAGAGACATCTTTTCCGTTCGCTTGGTTTGTTCCTCCCGGGCCTACATAGCCACAGGATGCGTCTTACGTGCTTTTACTTTGAAAAGCTGGAGTTCCTTGGTTTCCACCTCCATCCTGCACCATCGCCCACATAGCCCCTTAGTCTAGCAGCTACCCATTAGTATCCTATGCTAGCTGTGACTGCTCCTGTCAGCCTAGCCAACCTGCCCTCTGCTCTGAAACACACAGTTGTCACAGTTAAAGGCCTTTATTGTGATGGGGTGATACAAGTCTGTTTGAATGGTCAAAGCTAACAGGGAATTGTGACAGTAAACGGTAACCATGGTGCAACATGTTAACAAAGACCTAAATTAGCATCTTCCGACACCAGAAGAGGACTTTTCAGTTCCTCGGGTCCGTCAGGGATCATGTGATCAGTGGGTGGGGACCTCCACCCATGGGCTACCCCACCCAAGCCCAGCCACAGCTCCGGCATTGTTAGCCCGCTTTGCTAGTGTTGAGCCCCTCTGGCCTTGTGGCTGTTGGCGTGTTTGCTGAAGACAGTGGGCTCCTTAGCTCCAGTTACATCTCTGTGAGATCATCTGTCAGAACATTAATCGTGGTGGCGATCTGTCTGTTACTCCTCGAATCCCCGCCTACCTCAGGATCATCCTCCTGGGATTAGCTAAACCTGTCATGATATCATCGCCCATTATTGTGATATTGACTTCATGAGCCAATCAAAGTTTGAAAACCTGAAAGAAGCACAGGATTGAGCATCAGAAGACATTAACACGAGTTAAGTTAATCTTGGGTTAGCTCATCTAGGTTTAGTCTGCCTGGCTTAGTTAACCTTGGTTAGATGCACCTGGATTTAGTTAACCTGGCCTTTGTTCATCTGGATTTAATTCACCTGGACTTAGTTAATCTAACTCTAGCTCACCTTGACTTAGTTCACCTGGGTTTAGTGAACCTGAGTTAAGTTTGCCTGTGTTTAGTCCCACTGGGTTAAGTTAACCATTGATTAGATCACTTGGGTTTAGTTCATCTGGGTCAGGTTCAGCTTGGTTTAGTTCACATGGGTTAAGTCCCATTGGGTTTAGTTCAACTTGGTTTAGTTCACATGGGTTCACTTCACTGAGTCCACATGGGTTTAGTCCCATTGGGTTAAGTTAACCTGAGTTTAGGTAATCTGGGTTCAACATTTCACTTAACAGTCGTTCCCAGGAGCCCTTTGGCCCCTGAAGGTTCCGTATACATTCTGATAGAAAGGCACCCAGAAAATGCATTGGTACTGCCTCTGGAAACACACACACACACACACACACACACACACACACACACACACACACACACACACACACACACACACACACACACACACCCTGACACACAGCTGTGTGGGAC
>CAAKHD010012335.1:113146-125071 GCA_901007705.1 Fistularia tabacaria
GGGGGTTCTGCGCCGCGGGGGGGGGGGCCGAATGGCCCCCCGGCCGTTATTTGTTTTCCTTTTTTTTTTTTTTTTTGTCTCCGTCTGGACGCCGCCACCTCCGACCCCACCAACACCACGCCGCTGGCGCCACGACAAAGCCTCTAATCTCAACGCAGATTATTATTATTCCAGGCAAGAGAAGCCGGAATCTGAAAAGTGAAAATAATCTGAAAGGCGTATTTTTTTTTTTTGAGGGGAATAATCTCGGTGGAAAAGACACGTCTGGATGACGTAATCCAGCCGGGATTATGTAAAGAGCCTGCTGCTCACTTACAGCTTTTAAAGATTTCAATCGAATTTTCTCATTTTTTTCTAAAATAAGTCAAATTGCTGTTGATTTTATTCAAATTTTCCTCCATTTTGATGATTTTCCCGCATTTTTATTTATTTTCCTCTTTTTTCCTGAGGTGAAGAACAGAGAAAGTCCGAGCATAAACGAACACAGGCTATCTGATTAGCATACCTTGGCTATGCTATTTGCGGGTTAGTTAGGTTAACTGGTTAGCATTGCAGGGGCTAACCTGTTCACAAACAGACACAGGCTATCTGATTAGCATCGCGGGGCTAACCCCATTCCCAAGGAGACACAGGCTATCCCATTAGCGTTGCGGAGGTAATTCCGTTCAGACATCGGCTAACTGATTAGCGTGGCGTAGCTAGCCCCCGGCTAGCTTGCTAACTCGCAAGAAGAGAAGACGCCGAGGCCCAGGCTCCTCTGAGGTGTTTATTCTGCAGCCAACAGACGTCACAACAACAACAGGTCAGTATGTCACGCATCACATTAGTCTGTTACACCCCCCCGTCCGTGAAAACCCGCCACCATGAACACGCGCCATCCGTTAGCATCCCCTTTATCGACACCCCCCTCTGCTATCACCCCCTTCACAACCCCCGTCCTATTGTTAACACCCCATGCATCAACACCCCCCCCCACAACAACAACAGTGTGTCACGCATCACATTAGTCCGTTACCCCCCCTCCCCGAGAATATAAAAGAGTTAATGTTCTTGCTAACAGTTAGCACCTTTAAATGCACTACAAAGGGTGACGTGTATGAAAAGGAGCATCTATAAATAGAAATTTGGTCCAGGTTTACACCTATAGCATTATTTACATTAATCATTATTTTATTGTTTATTATTTTTACGGCAGGCCCTCATTTTGAAATCCAGCAGCTGCTAACTTTCCCCCGTGTATAAAAGACTTTTTCCCTTTTTTGGGCTCAACGCCAATAAATACAAGGGTTTGGCGGGAGGCGGAGCTCGTTAGCCAGTTAAAAAAGGTCGGAGCGTTAGTCGTATCAAAAGGTCAAAAGACGAAGAGAAATATCCCCAAAAACAAACATGGAAGGCACACGTTATAAAACGGCAGGAAGTCCCGCTGGGCGGCGGCGCTCCACTCCAGCGTCCGCACGTTGGCAGGAGACGTCAGTTTTTAAAAAGTGTTTTTCTTTGCCGACGATCACACAAGGGACTCCAGGCTCTCGGCGGCGGCGGCAGCAGAGCCGACCACGATGGTCCCGTTGATGTCGGACGAGCGGAGGGCTTCCTCGTCCTCCCGGGACCCGATGAGACTCAGCATGGCCTTGTAGAGGAACTGGTACTGCTCCTAAAACACAGAATGTGTTAGCTTGGCTAACCGTCACTGTTCACACCACTACCGCTAACGTCGACCGCACACAAACGATAGATATCGTGGACAACACAACTGATGTTAAGCCAAGCGAATCTTCATGAAGGTTTTTCCAGGTTGCCGCCATTTTGATTCTATTTGAAATTTGCTTGAAGTGCATTTCATTGTTGAGTCTAGCAGGAGGCCATCGCTATTTGCAAGGCCATCGCTATTCCATCGCTAATGCTATTAGCGATGGAATAGCGATGGCCTTGCTAATAGCATTAGCGATGGAATAGAAGGTGTAATAGCTGCCCTGTTTCATTGTTCACTGTTTCATTGTTTTCTAGATATGACACACAAAAAAAAAATAATGGAAGTTGGGTGGAACGTGGAGAACGTTGGAGAACACGAAGTAACCAAATAGCCTCAGGAGACCAACCCTAAGACCAACTTAGGATAGTGGATGGATAGCATAGCGTTAGCATGCACTTTTAATGGGCGGTGAAGAGGGAAGGGGACGTGTCTTACGACGTTGGTGAAAACCCCGGGTCTCATCAGATTTGTCATCCGCGCAACCTGGAAGACGTCGAGCGACCCCTCGGCCTCCAGCTGGCAGCTCAGTGACAGCAGGGCGCAGAAGGTTCCCGCTGTGACTCCTCCCACCCTGGAGAACACACACAACCCATCGGAACGTTTACAACCATGTTGTAATTTTCGTTAAATTAGCTGTTTGCTCATTTGTAGAATTAAAAATATTTCTTTTTTTTTTACAGTCGCAGCTCTTCTTACAAATACTTTCATCACAAACAAATCGACCAACGAACAGCGTTTTTGATCACATTTCAAATCGACCTGCGAACAAGACTCACGGGCTTTCCGCGTTGTAGCATAGCGGCAGTTGTGTGTGCGTTGTTTACATCGCTCATCATTGTGTTCTCCTGTTACACTTAGTGCTAGTGGGGTCGAATTTGATTTGAAGAAGGAAATACAGAACAAGCTTGGCTTATGAATTTGAATTGTTCCAATCTTGACCAGAAAATATTCTTGAACCGAAATCAATTTTTCCAATTGAGCCGCTCTCCAGCCCCCAAAAACATACTGCAGTTTTTAAAACTTTTTTATGGGTTTATTTGTGGCAAAAAACCCAGAAAAGGAATTAAAGATAACCTTGATTATTTCTGTTTCTGGTGTTCTTTCTCTTCTTGTACTTGCCGTTTCCTTCACTAAATCCGCAAAAGTAAAGCCTCCTCGCATATGAGACAGGAAGATTTCGACAAGGATTCACCATGACCTGGATGACTGAGAACCTCCACAGACATGTGACGAACATAGTCGCCTTTCAGCCACTTTAGCCGTCTTTAGCTCATCTTTGTTCTACAGGATTGTAGCCGTGTCATCGTGCTTGGCGAGATCCGCAACGTTTCGCTATTTTTTTCCTTCTTCAGAGCGATTGTAATTCTCAACTTCTTAACACCACTAGCACTAGCTAGTAAACTAGCTCACTGAAAAAAAGCGTTATAACAGGACAACACAATGTAAACAACGCAGAGTTGCGAGCACGGATACGGCTACGCTACAACGTCGCCACGCGGAAAGCCCACAAGTTTGTCTGTCTGCGTATTCGATTCAAAGTTTGATGGAAAACTCTGTTCAGGGGCGTTCGTAAGCCGAGGTTCTACTTTAATAGCGAAACGCGAGAGCGGTGTGCGCGTGACAGATCTCGCCAAGCACTACGACACGGCTTAGTCAACTGTCTGTACAATCCTGAAGAACAAAGATGGCTGATGTGTCAAAAATGGGTGCTAACGAAGTGAAGGTCTCAATTCTTAGAAGAAGTGGAAATGTTTGTGTTAGTTAGGATTAATGAAAGAATGCTTGCTGGAGATATTGTTGTCACAGGAGATACTGTACTCTGTCATCTGCGAGAAGGACATCTGAAATACAGGAACAATTATTGTTATTCTTAATTTCTTTCTGTATTTTTGGCGAAAATACAAAGTTGCAGAAGAGCACAGTCTGTTTTTTGGGGCTATAGAACAGATCAGTTGGCAAAAACTGAACAAATTAAATCCGTAAACCGAGGTTCGACTGCCATTTCATTCTCATCAGATTATACAGTGGCCCCTTAAGGTACGACTCACTTTAAATACGAACGTTTAAGATACTAAGGGTGATTCGAGCAAATTTTATCCTTGAAGTCCGAAAAAGATTTCAAGATACGAATGAGAGAGCGAGAAAATCGAAATTTGAAATTTGCTCGGTACACGCCAAGCGAGCTCCCACAACTCGACTGCGCTTCATGACTCCGGCGCGTCTTCGTACAGTACGCACATCTGGTGTCCTGTTCCTGTCTTTGTGCTTATTTTGTGTATTGTTTTTAATAATCATCATAGGCCACAAGTGGTGAACCCAGAGAGAAGATGCTTTCCATGGAAATTAAGCGCGAAATAACAGCGCTGCAGGAACGTGGCGTACGGGAGTACAATCGCAATGCATCTACGATATGGACAATCAAATTCATTTGTTTTGTTATTTTAAATGGTGGAAATTCATTTAAGAAACGAAAAAAATCAACATGCGAACCCACTTTTGGAACAAATTAAATTTGTATCTTAAGGGACCACTGTATATACTTTCAAACCCCCCCCCCCCCGCTCCACAGATTAGGCTCCTCCTGCTCACTGGTCGTGCACGATGACGGGCCCGTCGCTGTCGGCGGCGTCAGCCTTCACCAGGTCCAGCAGCTGGAAGGCGTCGCTGACAGGACCGTCGGGGTTCGGCCAGTGGGGGGCGCAGTAGCGCTTGACCTCCAGTGCGAAGTCGTCCTGCGAAGAAGGAGGAGGGGTGAGGCGGCGGCGAGATGCTTTCGAGCCGAACGGCGTGCGCGCAAAAAAACCACCTGCATGGCCTCCAGGGCGTAGATCTGGACCAGCAGCGGGTCCTCGTTGGGGAGACACACATGCTCCTCCCCGCGCCAGCTGACCCTGAATGCCTCGTAGCTGATTGGACGCTCCCTGCCGGGCCAGGCGGCTTCAGACTCCGCCTCCTCCTCCACCTGGTCACATGTCAGGTCACAGTCGTCCATCACACACACACACACACACACACACAGACGTAAACCCGCGGGGGGCAACACCTGGGCGGCCATGTTGGATCAAATGTCACATTAGCAGTAGAGGTCAGATAATAGGTCAAATTAGAAGTCAGATTAGGTGTCAGATTAGAGCAGGCGTCCCCAATCTCCGGTTTCATTTGGTAACGTTTCCGCAAAGAGAATCTTTTTTGGTCCAAATTATAATTTTTTTCATTCGACCTTCCGGATCTAATTTTGAAAAAAACCCCGACTGTTTCCGTTCTCGCCTTTCTGTCGCGCCTTTTCAAGCTAGCCCTTGAAAAAGATGAGCCGTAAAACAAAAGAGCTTTTTCAGAAGGAAATGAGTGAACGATGAGACGGCATCAGCGTCGCAGACTGGCAGCAAAAAGAAAGCTGCATTTTAAAGAAAATATTAAGATTAGGATCGAAGATTACGAAGATTATGTCTCCGTCTCCCCCATATGGGACCGTCTAGTCGTGGGAAAACAAGGCCAGGGCTCCCACTGACTCCACATTATGGTGAATTGATATGAGAGTGCAACATTAACTGCTTATATAAAGTGCAATGGAATTCACTGTATATTAAATTCTGATGAAATACTGTGAGCTGAAAAAAGGTCAGCGGAAACCTTTTCATGCATTAAACTGGTCCCTGGTACAAAAAGGGTTGGGGACCGCTGGATTAGAAGACAGACTAGCGCTCATATTAGAGGTCATATTTAAGGTCAGATTAGAAATCAGGTTGGAGGTAATTTTAGAGGTCAGATTAGGGTTTATATTACAGGTCAGTGGACAGGAAAGATTTGAGGTCGATTAAATGCCATATTAGTGATCAGATTAGAGGACAGATTACAAATCAAATTAGAGGTCGAGTCCATGTTAGAGGTCAGATTAGGGGTCATATCAGAGGTCAATGTACAGGTCAGATTAGAAATCAGATGAGAAGTCACTACAGGTCAGATTAGAGGTCAGATTACCCCGCAGGTCCCCGGCAGCGAGACGATGACCGTGGCGTTTTGCTCCCACACCATGGACCAGAAGTGCTGGATGGTGGCGGGCAGAGGATTCTGGGTAATGATGAACTGCCGGCTGCGACGGAAACCCTGCAAAGGTCAGAGGGCGTCGGGGTCGGGGGGGAGGGGGAGGGCTTAATGGACCAGCAAAGGGCTTTTGGAGCGAAGAGGAAGGCGGGGGGGCGTTCTTACCGCCACGTAGGAGGCATTGATGTAATCTGACGACTCTCCGGCTGACGTGGACAGATGCACACGGGAGTTCTCAGCTGGTGGGACAAAACACACACACACACACAGTGTGAAAGTCATGTGATTCCGCCTCCCCCTGGTTCTTTTATTCTGGATTATTTACAGGCGTTCCTGCTGCAACAGGAAGTTCAGGATGACAAACCGGAAGTCCCTCCAAGGAATGTTCATCTGGCCAGTAACTGATTACCAGTAATCTATTACTCTGACCCACCGGGGATGAAGGCGGTGCTCCGGTTCCTGCCCAGGTTCTGCTCCGTCAGCGCCGAGGGCGGCTCCTCGTTCCGCGGGCGCTCACACAGCAGCTGAGGCACAGCAGGTAACCCTTTCACTGACTTATTGATTAACCCCTTCATTCATTCATTCTTGACCTCCTTCCTTCATTGACCCCATCATTCATCCATGAACTCATTCATTCGTTGATGCAATCATTCATTCATTACCTTTTTCATTAATACACTCATTATTTCCCCCTCACTCATCCATTCTTTACCTCCTTCACTCATCCATTCTTTACCTCCTTCACTCATCCATTCATTGACCTGATCATTCAACAATACACTCATTGGTTCATTTAACCTTCATTCATTCATTCTTGAACTACTTCACTTGTTCATTCTTTACCTCCTTCACTCGCTCATTTATTGACCCAATCGCTCATTCATTCATTCACCCCTTCATTAACAACATCGCCATATTTCCGTCTTCATCATCCCCCTCTTCTTCGCCCTCACCTCCACCTGCTGGTCCAGCCCGGTCCGTCCTCCGGCGCCGGGCGCCAGCAGCTCGTCCACGTATCGGTGAAGACGAGACGCCTCCACCTCCGTGTCCCCGGACAAGATGGCCTCCACCAGGGCGTCATGGAGGAAGACGTACTGCTCCTGGACACACACACACACACACAAGTTATATCAATAAATGAAAAGGGGACCGGCAGGGGGCGCTGCAGGGTGACCTCTGACCTCAGTCTGGACCAGGAAGTTCCTCTGGGTGCGGATGTGCTTCAGGAACCCGAGCACGTTGACGGTCCCCTCGTCCCTCAGCTGCTTCATCATGCTGTCCAGGACCAGGTACGTCCCGGTGCGGCCAACGCCAGCGCTGCGGCAGAACAGACCCTGGGTCAGGACCACTACAACCGGGACTGCTTTCAGGACCTCATCCCCGGGACCACCGGGACCGGGACAGCCGTCCCAGAACAACTTTCAGAACCACATGTCCACGACCACCAGACCCAAGACTGCTTCCAGGACCTCATGTGCAGGACCATCCGGCCACGAACCACTTTCAGGACCTCATGTCGAGGACCCACTGGCCCAAGGACCGCTGTCCCAGGACCACCTGGCTAAGGACCGCCGTCCAAGGACCATTGCCCCGGGTCCAGCAGACCCAAGACTGCTTTCAGGACCTCATGTCTTGGACCAACAGGCCTGCTGTCTCAGGACCACTGTTCCAAGCCCACAGCACCAGGCCCAAGACCACTGTCACAGGACTGCCAGGCCCAGGACCGCCTCCAGCAACCTCATCTCCAGGACCACAGTCCCAAGAACAGAGTTCCATGTACCCAGTCCCAGACCCTAGAAACTCTGCTCTTCAAGTTCTCTAATCTCAATCTGCCCAACTTTCAGATTATGTTCTGATGGTCCTGGAACTGGGGTCCTGGGACCGCGGGGACTGCACTCTGGCGTTGGCACGCACCTGCAGTGGACGAGCAGCGGCCCCATGTCGGGTCCCCTGGCCCTGGACGACTTGCGGACGAAGCTGAGCAGCGGCAGGGCGAAGTCTGGGACGCCCATGTCCGGCCACTGGGTGTAATGGAACTGGGTGACGGTCCGCTCCAGGCTCCGCCCCCTCTGAGAACTCTGAGAGAACGTTAGCATGACATCGGAAAACGGTTCTCAGACGGTAAACCGTCAACTCGAGGGAAGGGACTTGAAGGAGCGTCAACTCTGACCTTCTTGTCCTGGACGTTCCGGACGCTGAAGGTCCTGCGGGTGAAGTAGGCGAACTCCTCACTGCTCCTCATCCTCACCAGGAAGCCACCGAAGTCTTCCTGCAGCTCCGCCGGCCAGTACTGGTCGCACTTCCTCTGAGAGAGAGACCTGAGACTTTACTACTCGGGGTCACGACCTTTTCTGATAGTTATAAAAATGATATGAAAATTTAATTATAGAATTATATAACCGACTCGCTGCTCACCCGTCCGTTCTCCACCAGGTTGGTGATCATGACCACCACGCCCACCTTCTGCTCCCAGATCATCCTCCAGAAGTCCCCGGTGCTGGAGCGCAGCGGGCCCTGCGCCGCGATGTAGCTCCGGGGCCCCCGGAACCCCTGGGGCAGAACCCGCAAGCCACAGAGAGAGAGGAGAAAACGCTCAGACCAGGACCAGGAAAACCTCGAGGAACATCGAGAACCAATTCACTCGGGTTCCGGATGAAGTCCGAAATATCTGCGGTGTTCACTTACAATAAATGAAAAACAAATAAAAAAAAACCAGTTTGCAGTTCATCATGAAGTATAAGTATGGTATAAAATATAAAGTATAAATATCTTATAAATAAAATAAGAGTTCAGATTAAATATAAATATAAATCAAATTATGGAGAGATGAAATATGAAGTATAAATGTAAAATAGCTGACATATAAATGCAGTAAAAAAAATCTGAATATAGAAAACAGTATTAATCTAGTTTAAATAAAATAGTCAAGTTTAAATAAGATATAAAGTAGTATGAAGTAGAAAATAAGTACATATAAAGTTTAAATGAAATCTAAAACATGTACATATGTGTATGTGTGTGCGTATGTGCACACACATACACATTTATATCAATATGTGTTTAAATCTATATATTCATGTATGCATGTGTGTATGTATATATATATCAGTTTCAAAATTATATGAAATATAACAATAACAATATGACTTTAACTAAAAATATAAAACATAAATTTAAATTACAGTACATATTGTAAAGTGAATAGATCCAATAAAATCTTGTTTAGAAAGTTATTTTAATTCATAATTTATTGTCACTTTGTGTATTAAAATTAAAGATTAAATTAAATCCTAATATATATAAATGGAATTAGATTAAATGAAATAAGAAAATGTTTATTTTTTAGGCAAACATAGTCTAAACAAGCATATTCTGATAATATAGAATCAATTTATATAAAAATAAGCTCAAACAAATAACATGAAAAAACGTATATTTGTAGGTATGTATCTAGTATGTGTACATGAATGGACATGTACAATAACATTAAGTGAGATCAAAATATAAAGTACATGACTGAAATTCAATACAAGTATTAAATTTATATTTTTATAAAACATGAAAAAGAGATGAAGATGTAGATAATAATGTATAATTTTTTGATAAAAGATGAAAATTTTTTTAAAGTGTAATATTCTTTTCATTATATTAATGATTTATTATTCTTATTTTTAATCATATATATATACATAATTACACATGTAATGTATCTTTGAATGGATAAATGTATAATTATAAATGTGTTATGTGTTATGTTTGTGTGTTTATGTATACATACTTGAATATATTCATACAAACTTTCATATTGGATGTACTTTAATAGATACATCCAAAAATATATCTCAGGAGAGTTGTGTGTTCATGTGTGTGTGTGTGTGTGTGTGTGTGTGTGTGGTCCTCACGTCCACGTAGTTGGCATTGATGTAGTCTCCGCCCCCTCCATCGGGCCGTGGCGTTAGCGGCACCCGGCTGTGGTCGTCTGAAGATCAGGGGGAGGCAAAGAAAAGGTTTTTTTTTAATTCAATCAGCATTCATGTTTTCATCTGCATCGGCAGGAAGACCTGCACCTCAGCACCACATCACCAGGATGTAGAGAACACTCAGCAGGACGCTGAAAACACTCAGCAGGACGCTGAAAACACTCAGCAGGAAGCTGAAAACACTGAGGGGAAAGTAGAAAACACTCCTCAGGAAATAATAACCCTTAGCAGGTAGAAGAAAACATTCCGCAGGAGGTGGAAAACCTTAAACAGGATGGAGGAAACACTCAGCGGGAAGTAGAAAACACTCGAGGCAGAAAAACGAAAGAAGGAGAAAACACTAACTGGGAAGTAGAAAACACTCAACAAGAAGTAGAAAACAGCGGGAAAGAGAAAACACTTAGCAGGAAGTAGAAACACTCAGAAGGAAGCAGAAAACATTCGTCGGGAAGTACAAAACACACAGGATGTAGAAAACACTCAGCAGGCAGTAGAAAACAGTTGGCAGTCAGTAGCAGACATTCAGTGGGAAGTAGAAAACCATTCGCAGGATTTGGGAAACACTCGGCAGGAAGTAGAAAACTCCCCACAGGAAGTAGAAACACTGAGCAGCATTGTAGAAAACACTCGTCAGGAAGAAGAAAAAAAGCTGGAAGAAGCCAACAATCAGCAGGAAATAGGAAACAGTCAGCAGGATGTAGGAAACACTTGGCAGGAAGTAGAAAACACTTAGCAGGAAGTAGAAAACACTCAGCAGGAAGTACAAAACACTCAGCAGGAAGGAGAAAACACTTAGCAGGAAGTAGAAACATTCAGAAGCAAGTAGAAAACACTCAGCAGGAAGTACAAAACACAGGATGTAAAAAAAACTCCCTACAGGAAGTAGAAACACTCAGCAGGAAGTAGAAAACACTTGGCAGGAAGTAGAAAACACTCAGAAAGAAAAAGAAACACTCAGCAGGAAGTAGAAAACACTCAGAAGGAAGTACAAAACTCAGGATGTAAAAAAACTCCTGACAGGAAGTAGAAACATTCAGCAGGAAGTAGATTCCAGATTCCAGATGATGTAACGAGGTCAGGTGACTCACAGGCCAGGATGTTGCTGTAACGGTTCTTGTTCTTGTTGTCGGGATGATTGGAGATGTCGGAGGAGAGGGACACGTCCAGGGAGGAGGAGAGGACTTCCTGCACACACACACACACACACACACACACACACACGGTATTTATACTAGAGAAGTAATAAAAGACAAACATTTCTTGTACTATTACTGCAACTACCAGTACTACTAAAAATGATAAAATCATAAAATTACAATAATTATCCTAAAGATAAAATTGTATTAAAGATAAAAATAATAAATGATAAAATATATTCTCAATAAAACTATATAATTATTATTATTATGTGTATTAGTTGAATAATAAAAATAGTAAAAAAATTAAATACATGCAACAATAACATTATACTAGAAAAGATATAATATGTATGACAATACTACTGTAAAACTACATTATTATTATTGTTATTTATCCAAATTAAGAAATCAAAATAAAGTTAATAAATCCGACAACTCCTACTACTACGACAACTAATAATACATTTAATAATTTGCTTTAATATTACGTTATTCTAAAAACTTTTATTACACCAGAAACGACAATAAAAAATAGAATACTACTAAGCACTATGGAACTATATTATTATGATTTTAATTTTCAATTTAATTATTCTTGTTATTCTTTAATCTACTTGAGCAATAGAAGTAATAGAACAAATAAGTACAACTACTATTAGTACTAATAATGATTATTATAACAATATCAAAAATATGCAGCTTCTTACCTCGTAGTTTTGTTTCAGTAACTTAAAATGAGGAGGAGGAGGTTGGGGGGGGGTGTTTCCATGACAACGCAGTCAACCAAAGGGTGCAGAGACACATGATGGGACACACAGGACAGTTCGGTGACACAGCACACACACACACACACACACACACACACACACACACACACTTTCCGCCGTTGCGCACACTTCCCCCTGACGGGCGTCGAGCACGTTCTCGTGCACGCTGGAACGCGGGGAATCCAATTTGTCGCGCCTCGCTCCGCTCCAGAGCCAGTCCCTCTTCGCCGTTGTGTTTTTCCACCTCC
>CAAKHD010012335.1:133858-143858 GCA_901007705.1 Fistularia tabacaria
TCGGTCTCGGGGAGGGCGGGGGAGGGGGGAGGCAGGGTGGAGGCGGGGGGCGCAGGAGTCGGCGGAGGAGCAGCGCTGGCTAGCGGTGCGGCCGCGGCATGCTGGGGGGCCGGGGGGGGGGGGGGCAGGAGGGGGGGGGGGGGGGGGGGGGGGGGGAGGGGGGGGGGGGAGAGGCGGGGCGGGGGGGGGAGGGGGGGGGGGCGGGCGGGGGGCCGAGGGGGGGGGGTCATGCAGGCGGGCGGAGGCGCTGGGGTCCAAGGTGTCACAGAGGGAGGAGGAGGTAGAGGGAGAGGAGGAGGAGGGTACAGAGGGACGCTCACCGTTGGTCCGCCAAAGAATGGAGGCCTTTGTGGAAGAGACACGAGGACTGCTGGGAGTTGTAGGCTTAGGTCGAACCCCATCCCAGGGGGAACCCGGAGGTCCTCCTCCACCTGTGCGGTTCCCGCCGGCTGGAGCCAAGCCTCCATCAGAGTCTGGGACGAGGAAGAGCGCCACCGTGGTGGAGGTGCTGAAGGAAACACCTGCACCAGCCTGGGTCTTTGGACTTGTGACTCTAGAAGGACTTGTTCTTGCACTTCCTGGAATGATGCCGCTAGGTAAAGTAGTGCTAAAACTTCCTTCAGTTCTAGCTCTAGAGGAAGTAGTGCTAGCTCTTCCTGGGCTGCTAGCTGTAGGTGAAGCAGTGCTAACACTTCCTGGAATTCTAGCTCTATAAGAAGTAGTGATGGTACTTCCAAAAATTCTAGCTCTAGAGGAAGTAGTGCTACCACTCACTGGACTGCTAGGCGTAGGTGACGTAGTTCTAACACTTCCTGGAATTCTAGCTCTATAAGGAGTAGTGATGGTACTTCCTAAAATTCTAGCTCTTGAGGAAGCGGTGCTAGCACTTCCTGGATTGATTGCTCTAGGGGTAGTCGTAATACTACTTCCTGGAATTCTAGCTCTAGAGGAGGTAGTGCTCGCACCTCCTGAATTGGTGCTGTCCAGGAGGCCTTTGGTCTTCACGTACAAAGGAGCTGCAGTTGTAAACGCCCTCTTGGTTGTCACGGTTATGCTGTGCAGGCGGTCATCCCTCTCCTCCAGCGGTGGGATGGAGGTGCTGCGCGGCATCGCCTCCTCAGAAGGGATCAGGTTGCTGATGGTCCTCTCTGGACCGGAGGCCGTCGTGGTTTTAAGGTCCGCTGCAGGCTGGGAATGAGACGCGGGTGGTGTAGTTGCTGGTGCGCTCACAGGAACCTGGGCCAGGTCTTCATCCTCAGCCCAGGACCGGTCTGAGCCGCCGGGGACCTGGCGGCGAAGGAACATATGAGGAACATAAACAATGGTGTCCACAGCACAGAGGGAAAACTTGAGCACTACCATGGCAACACATAATTTACACCAACATCAACATATAATTATGAGGAATATAAAGTGTGAACACTAAAAATCCTCCATTTACTGACATGGCAGCCCTGATTCACAGCTAGCGGCCAGCTAGCAGGCGGCAAGAAAGCCGGACAGCTCTCTTAGCAATACACCACAGCGGGTCATTAGCTGCTCCTGACTTGTAGCTTATCTCTGCTTGCTAACCCCTCACAGAATGTTGCTAGCAACTGGTGTTAGCATTAGCATATATGCAGGGTTACTTACCTCCTCGTAGAAGTCATCGGAACCAGGATACGGCGGGTTATCTGGGAGGAGAAGTAAACAAGATCAGCCGAAACAGGAAACAAGCTGACACTGCTTTTGTTTTGAAATCCCAAAGTAAAAGATAAGATGAACAGACAGCGAAAGCGGAGAGGAAACGGAGGGCAAGACATGAGGGAGAGGAAGAGGAGGGAACTGATGTGCTCAGCTTTGGAAAGGAAACATTTGAGCTTTTTATTTTTGTTTTTCCTTTGTTTTCTTTAAAGATGGCCTCCATGGTGACTCAGATGTGTCTCTTCCTATTCAGACGGGTCACTTCCTTTCCAGTCATTTCATCTGGTTCTGGTTCTGGTTCATGCATGCATTCACACACACACACACACACACACACGCACACGCACACGCACACACACGCACACACACACACACACACACACGCACACACACGTATGTGCAAACGCACAGAAAACGCACAAGTGGGCACAAAAACACGCACACACTCACACACAGATGTATGCGTGCACGTAGACGTGATCATACATAAATGAACTGTCTCTGACACACATGCTCACACAAACATACGGTATCACAACCATGTACACACAAGCACATACAAAAACACACAAACATACACACATGTACACATACAAACACATGCAAACATACGTATGCACACACATAGGCATGCTCGCGCACACACATGAACTGTCTCTCACACACATGCAAACGCAAAAATATACACACCCACACACACACACACAAATATACAGTGACACATACACAGACAAACACATGCACACACACACACAGACAAACTTGTGCAGGCATGCGCGTACACATGAACTGTCTCTCACACAAGATACACACACACAAATACACTCACGCATACACAATCACACACACACACAGAAACACACAGGTAACCATACTCATTCAAACACATGCACGCACACACACACACACCCACAAACACACACATATGCATGCATGCACGTACACATGATCACACACACATGAACTGTCTCTCACATGCAAACACAAACATACATATGTATACACAATCACACACACAAACACACAGGATACACACACACACACAAACATAGGCGTATGTACACAATCACACACACGCACACACAAACATGCACAGTGATGTACACATACACACATATACACACGCAAACATACGCACACACACACATGCCTACACTAACACACAGACACACACACACACGCCTACACAAACACATGCACACATACACAATCACACGCACACACACACACACACAACAAAATACAAATAATGGCACATGCAGGTGACATGCCATGCACACTCAGCTGCTGGTGTCAATCATGCAGGTGAGGACGACCCAAAACATTTGCAAATAGTCTATCTTTTAAATTTCTAATCAGGATTAAACTCCCCCCGCCTGTCGCCATGGGGACAGACATCTACCTAAGGTGCCAGCAGGAGGGAGGGGGCGTTGGCGGGGGTGGGGGGGCGTTGCTCTTACCTGGCGAGGAACCGGTTTGTCAAGACAGAGGTGAGATCTTATTAGGTTCGACGGAAACCCGCGATCGATCGGCCTATCGCCCGATCGATCGCGGGATCAATGGCGGGAATCTTCACCGGTCAGAGACGGACGGTGGTTCCCAGCCGGCTCTGGCGTCGGGCGGACGTTGATGTTTGGTTTGGCAGAGGCGTTGAGGTGGGTACGTCCAGGCATCCAGTCAACGCTGCTCGCCAATCAAAACACAACGTCCGACAAACGTTCGAAGCGGCAGGTGTCTCCTCCTCATCCTCCTTCTTCTCCACGTTTTCTTGGATTTCAGTCAAACCGCGGTTCTAGCCACTTCCAAACTTCATCTTTAACTCCTCCTGACCTCCTTCTGACCTCCTCCAGACCTACTCCTGTCTCCTTCTCCTCATCCTCCTCCATGTTTTCTTGGATTTTAGTCAAACACTGGGTTCTAACTCCAAATGTCAAGGCAACATCTCACCAACATTTTATCAACCAACTGGCCTCTTCCTGCCCTCCAGACCTCCTCCTGACCTGCTTCTGCCCTCATGACCTCCTGACCTCCACCAGACCTCTTCCAATCACCATCTTGACCTCCTCCTGACCTCTTATTGACCTCCAGACCTCCTCCTAACCTCCTTCTGACATCCTCAGATTTGATTTCAATCTTAATCCCAATCTGAAATTTCTATTAATTTATATCTGTTTTACCCTCATGCTCTTCCTGTACCTGTTTAAAAATATATGTATATACACAAATAAAAAATCTATATATCTATAGCAAATATGCAGTATACTGTATATATACTCAGTATATATTATAGTATATATACTAATGTATAGTATATATATGCAGTATGTATATTGTATGCATACTCTATATGTACAGTAACGGTTAGCCTATCCTGCTAACAGTTGGCCTAGCATGCAGTCATGTGACCCGGCCGGGACGCTCATTGATGCCACACAGGAAGTAGGACCAGGTTGACGTTCACAATAAAACCAATGAAGTTTATTTTCCTTTTTTTGTTCAACAATGCGGCGGGAATGAGAGGAGAAGACGAGCATGATGGGAAACAGGAAATGACCTCTGACCCCGCCCACCGCCCGAAAACAACACATCCTCGGCGAATGAAAGAGAACAAGAGTCAGAAACACAGAAGAAGAAGATGATAACGGTCAAAGAACGTCATCGGTGCAGTTTGCACTGCTCGCCAGTGCCCCCGGTGGCCACTTCGGGAAACACCGGGGCCATCAGCGACATCCAAGTTCACTGGGTTGGAAATATACATGTATTTAAATGGATTTAAATTTGGAAATTCTACATTAAATTCCTTCAATTTAACTGGAAGTCCAGAGGAAGGTTACCCCCCCCCCCTTTTAGAATAAAAACCCTTCAAAGTCAATAAAAGTAATAAATAAAAGTAATAAATAAATAAAATCCAAACTGCACCTGTTACGTGAGAGACTTTTTCACAATAAAAAGAAAATATGCATAGAAGGAAAGGCGGAGGAAGAGGAAGTGGAGGAGGAGGAGGAGGAGGAGGAAGGCGAGATCGAGAACACATCTATTTTTCATCGTCATCATCATCATCATCCTCACCAAGGGGGGGGTGAAAATGAAAGTCAACCTTTCAGTCATGAGGAAAATGACTTTTCAAGAAATTACTTTTCTTTAAAACATTTGAAATCTAATATATTTCTATTTTCCGTGTTTTTTTTTAAATCAAATTTTATTTTTTTTTCTGGTTTCTTTAGTATTTTTATCACAAAAAGAGCCATTTATCAAAATAATATATATAAATATAGATATAGAAAAATGAATAGATAAGATCAGCAATAATAACAAAAAGCTGCAAAATAGAAAAGGGAAAACCACCTTAAAACCTTTTTTCAAAATATCTCTCTACAAGTTGGAGTTATAGATAAAATAATGATACGAATGATGTTAAGAAGGATTTTTCATGAAAATAATGAATTTTTGGGGGGTTTTGTCCGGCATCAAGGCGCTACTTTTATTTTGATGGGTTATCACAGCTCCGCTTGCCGGCTCTTTCCGGGGTCGTTGCATGTACATATTTTTTTCTGATTTCTTTAGCATCTGTGTCACAAAATCAGCAACTTATCAAAATAGTAAATATAGAGATTTTTAAAATAAATAGCTAGAATCAGCAATAATGACAAAACGTTTCAAAATTTAAAAAAAGAAACACTTTAAAACTTTGTCTGAATTTCTATATACAAGTTTCAGTTACAGATAAATTAACTATACGGATGATTTTTATATGTTTTCTAATCAAAATAATCAAGTAAAGTGCTACTTTTCTTTATGCGGGTCGTCGGAGCTCTGCTAGCCGACTCAGATTGGGGTTGTTTTACAAAAAAATTTTCTGACGTCTTTGGCATATTTATCACAAAATCAGTACTTTTCTCAAAATAATAAAGATACAGATAAATAAATAACTAGATAAAATCAGCAATAATAACAAAAAGTTTGAAAAAAAATAACACACCCAAAACCCTTTTTCTAAATATCCATATAAAAAGTTCAGGTCGTAGATAATTTAACTACATGAATGATGTAAGGGTTTTAACATAAAATAGTCATTTTCGGAGGGGGGTTCGTCCGCCACTGAGGCGATACTTTCATCTTGGCGGGTCATCGCAGGCCCTGACCGGGGTTGATTTATCGATCAGTTATTTTTTTCTGATTTCTTTATCGTACGAATCCCCAAATCAGCATTGTATCAAAATAATAAATATCAAGATTTACATATAAATGGATAAATTCAGCAATATTGGCAAAAAGTTTAAAAATTAAAAAAAGAAACAAACCTGAAAATCTTTTTTTCGAGATAACTATATAGAAATAGAGGTTATAGATAAATTATCTATACGAAAGATGTTAAAAACCTTTTTTAAATTAAAATAATGAAGTTATTTTATGGGGGAAGGCGGGGGTCGTTCCGCCATCGAGGTGCTACTTTTATTTTGGTTGGTCACAGCAGCTCCGCCGACTGACTCTTCCCGAGGTCGTATTATCAATTTTTTTTCTGATTTCTTGAGTACACTTATCACAAATGCATAAATTCATCAAAATGATAAATATGTTAATTAACGAATGAATATATAAAATCAGCAAAAAATGACAAAAAGTTTCAAAACCAAAAAAGAAGCACAGCGGAAACCCTGTTTTCTACATATCTATATACAAGTTGAGGTTATCGATAAACTAACTTTATAAATCATGTTGAGGAGGTTTTTTAATCAAAATATTTAAGTTCGAGGGAGACGTTGTCCGCCATCGAGGTGCTACTTCTATTTTGGCGGATCATCGCAGCTCCGCCGGCCGGCTCTTACCGGTGTCGTCGGCGGGCATGACGACGGTCAGGGCGTCGCTCACTCGTCCGTACAGCCCGTTGCTGCAAACCGCCACCACCTGCACGACGTAGCTGCTATTGGCTGTCAGGTCGTCCAGTATCGCCCCCTGGAGGAGGGAGGAGGGAGGTTAACGCAAAAAAAAGAAAAAAAAAAGAAAGCGGGGCGGCGGGGGATCTCACCACGTCCTGATCCCCGTCTGTGAGGTACTCGGACGGGATGGCGTCGGCGGCCTCCAGGGGCCCGTAGCTGACGGCGTACTTCTCGATGGTGGAGTCGTAGACGGCGCGGGGACGTTCCCACGTCACCAGCAGGCTGCTCAGGTTGTGGGGGGACAGCTGCACGTTCTCCGGCTCCGAGCTGCACACTGAGGACATGCACACATAGTTATAGATACAAAAGAACAAATTCATAGTACCATTATTATTATTATCGTTATTATTATTAGCTTAATTCATTCAGTCATTCATTATCTATATGGCTTATCCTGCAGTCAGCGTCGCGAGGGGGCTGTCATTGGGTGAGAGATGGGGTTCACCCTGGACACACATAGAGACCTACAGCCATTCAGCCTCTCATTCACGCGTCGTCGAGAGCAGTGTTTCCCAACCCTTTTTGAGCCACGGCACATATTTTACATTTTACATTTGAATAAATCAACCGGCACACCACCAAATAAATATGCCCAAAATGTTTTTAATGCAATAGAATGAAACTGTAGTCTCTCCGTGTGAAATCTGGCCTCGTTTGCTTGAACTCAAAGATATTGATATTCTTGCAGCAACCGGCTGTTTGGATTTAGCGTCGAGTTCAGCGACTTTGTAGCTTGCTTTCAGAGCTCTCTCACTCGTCTTGGTGGATTTTCTACAACAACTCTGACTGTTTCTCAGTTTCTCAGTATGTCATTGTTCTGCCTGTCACTGCATGCTGCTACAAAGACACATTATTTGCGTTGAATAAATAATTTTTGGACCAATCAGGTGAAAGAGGGCATTTTTCACATGGTTGGGAAACACTGATCGAGAGACATACAGCAGAACCTCGGCTCCTGGAGGCCCCCAAACAAGACAGAGTTTTCAATCATTTTGAATCAACCAGCGAACGAGCCTCGGCGCACAAATACGCAAACGAACAAACTCGCGGGTAACTAACCCGTTGTGGCGTCGTAGCGCAGCGGCAGTCGTGCATGCTACTCCGCGTCATTTACATCGTTCATCGTTGTGCCTCCTGTTACAATGCTTTTTGTCAGTAAGCTAGCCCTCGTTATGGCCCCAAAAAAGGTTAAAAGTGCTAGTGGTAGCGGTGTTAAAAAGAAGTAAAGAATTACAGCCAATCCAAAGAAGGAAATAATAGCTAAATGGGAGAGTGGGGTTTAGTGTTACTGAGCTCCGCTAGCACCGCGACACAGCTAAGTCGACTGTCTGTACAATCCTGAAGAACAAAGATGCGCTAAAGACGGCTGATGTGGCTAAAGGGGCGACTGCGCTAATGAAACCAAGGTCTCAAGTCTCAGAAGAAGTAGAAAAGGGATTGTTAGCTTGGATTAAAGATGGACAGCTTGCTGGAGATAGCGCTAGCATGGGCCTCATGAGAGAAGGCGTTACTTTTTCCGACTGAGTGAAGGAAAAACCAAGAACAAGTGCAGGCAAGAAGAGAAAGAACACCGGAAACAGTCATAATCAAGGTCTTCTTTAATTCCTTTCTGTTTTTTTTGCTACAAATAAACTCATGACAAAGTTTCAAAAGAGAACAGTATGTTTTGGGGGGCTGAAGAACGGAGCAATGGGATATACGTTGATTTCAAGGGTAAAAGTTGATTCGGCTCGCGAAAAAGAACAAATGAAATCCGTATACTGTGGTTCTACAGTGCAACCGTTCATCCTCTCATTCACCACTCATATATCTATATATTTGATCAAGTGTTAGATGGATACTGAACTTGCAATCATCTAAAGTTGAGTCCTAAACTGGCTGCTGTTCTCTTTCCTACCACTAAAGGGCAGTGCCACACTGCAGATCTACTAGAGCCGGATCAGAAAACAGTTTGATTCCTTAAACACAAGAGTTTTTTTGTTCATTAGTTCATTGTTTTATTACTCTGTTATTAATTTACTTCAAAAACATTTGTGACTAAATTAATCTTTTTTTTTTTTTAATCAGAACCCATGCCAGAGAAAAACATGAACCCTACATTTATTTATCAACGACACATATATATCTAAATATATTTAGATACATTTAAATATTTGTAAACACATAAAGCTCAGATCAGATCTGGTGGAAAATCCTCCTCGGCTCTGTGACAGCAGAGCGGGCCGATCGATACCGGCTCATGATTGACTATTGATCGAGCAGCGGGTGATGTGCGCGTGGAAGTGGGCCAGCCGGGGTCCACTGGGGCCGGCCGGGGTCGGGTATCGTCCTGGTTCTTCTGTCCCCGGGGGGGTACAGGAGTCCCCTCGGGCCCTTTTTTACAGGCTGATGTAATCAGAGTACCTTCATTGGACACCCGTGTGACCAGCACGCCAGCGGACAGGAAGTGGGCGTGGCCTCACCTGGAGTCAGCACCTCCTCGGTGCCGGTGTAGGAGGAGAAGATCTGACCCGCAAACTGGTGCTGCAGCTCCCGGTAGTTGTTCTGCAGGTAGTCCATCAGCATGACGTAGCCGGCCTGCTGCATCGTCATCACCTCGCAGAACGACTCCAGCTGCAACCGTCAGAAAACCCATCACACAAACAACCACCACACAAGCGTCACACGAACAACCGTCTTACAACCAGCTGTCAACCGTCACCCAAAAAAACATCAGACAACCATCAAACAGACAGCCATCGGTCAACCTTCAGGCAGAAAACCATCAGACAACCACCAGTCAACCATCGAACAAATATCAAACATCCATCAACTATCAAAAAGACAACCATCAGACAATCGTCAGACAACCATCAGACAATCATCAGACAACCATCAGACAATCATCAGACAACCATCAGCCAGCCATCAAACAGACAACCATTGGACAATTGTAGAACAACCTCTACACAATCATCAGTCAACTGTCAAACGGACAACCATCAGATGAACATTAGACAACCTTCAGACAATTATCAGACAGCCATTAGACTCCCGTCAGACGACTGTCAGACAATTGTTGGGCAACCATCGGACGACTATCAACCAGAAAACCATCAGACAAAAAACATCCATTCACCATCAAGCGGACAACCATCAGACAACCGTTGGACAAGTGTCAGACAACAACCGGAAGACCTTCAAACAATCATCAGACAACCATCAGACTCTCGTAAGACAACCATTGGACAATCGTCAGACAACCATCAAACAGACAACCATAGAACAATCAGCAGAAAATCATCAACGAGACAACCATTGGACAATCGTCAGACAACGCTCAAACGACCATCAGACGACCATCAAACAGACAACCATAGAGCAATCGTTGAACAACGTCT
>CAAKHD010012336.1:0-13172 GCA_901007705.1 Fistularia tabacaria
ATGTGTGATTACAAACTCTGTTGAAGACACAGACAGCTTTCACGGACAAACCAGACACACCCCTCTCTCAGGACAATACAGTCATCTCCTGGTGTAGAAGCCCAGTTTCATGAAACCCCTGAGCAGCCATTTGAATCCTACTCAGAAAAGCTGGGAAAGTTCAGGGGATTTCTGCTTCAGGGCTCACTTATGTTCAATCAGCAGCTCTAAACTGTGACTTCAGCTAATCCAAGGCATCAAAATTATTTGTTTATATTGAGGGGCAGTGCTAAAGAAGCTGGGAAGATATTTTGATATCAGTAGCGGATTTTGTGGCTGCATTAAAAAAACTCTTTGACTGAAAGTCCTCTTGAGATGCTGTGTAATCACGATTGAACATTTTAGGTGTGTTGATTATTATTCGGTGGAGTATTAGATTGTCACAGCAGTGGCAACAAAGACCAACAAGACCTTTACATGGTGTTGAGAGCAAATGAGAGATGAACCGTCAACAAAAAATGAAACTCGATATACTGTTGTGTGTATGAAACAGTCATGAATTCTGCTCTTCTCCCAAGAGCACGAGGTCTGGATTTCTAATTGACCCGATTGAATCACATAGACCACAAGCTATGACTGAGGAGGCCCACTCTGTCTGACACCCACAGCACACCTCCAAGCAATCAGAGCTGGGATCTGCATTTATGGTGTTCAACCTTTGCATCTCTTCTTCTTAAACCGGTTTGCAGTTGGGTCTGTCCTGCTGGTGTCACTCCAGCACCAACACCGGTGATCAACCCTTTTTCTTTCTCCGCTGAGAACTATGATTCATGCAGCCCCATGCAAAAATCAAACAGACATATATCTGCTTAACATCTGGTGCAAAACAGAACTTACTTTATGAAAAGATATCTTCCAGAAGACAGAAAAAAATAATTACCTTGAAAATGCTACATATCTGTTTGCAGTCTCAGTAGAAAATTGTTTGGCTCAGATCACACACAAAACCAAATCTCAGTCCAAGGCTATGTCTGGAAAACATTGAGAAGCCATTCAGTTTTTTGTTATCTCCTCCAACCAAACTCCCCCTGTGTTAGGATATCATTGGCTAATCTTATAATCTTCACACTGAGTGATTCACCAGTCACTGTTAAATTGGAGTCTTAAATGCCAGTGCTCATGTTTATAATGTACCCTCTCTCCTGGAGAAATTGCAGTTGAACAACCAAATGCAGACAGACCCCTTGGCTGTATATCCTGATTTTGCAGAGGTCTTCAGCAAATGAAAGGTTCTTCCTCTGACACCAAACTGCTGCTATGATAGTGCCACTGACCCCATGCCACCATTCCCATACAGTAGCCTTTTCCAACTCCAATGAACTGGTACGTAAAATAACTGCTGACAGCCATTTTTTTCCATTTTTCCTTGCCATTAATTTGGGAGCTTCATTCCCCGAGTGGCCTATGACATAACGTATCCAACCAATCAATGCTCATTTCATTGTTTTTGATAATAGCTATTTGTCAGAATGGAAGCAGTGCAATTGCAATCTTCAAGTTCCAGCATTGGTGTCAGTTGAATTTATTATAAAATGGACAGGTCATAACACATCCATTCAGTTGAGGCCAGGACCCTCCGGTGTAAGGTTGTTTGTAAATGTTTATACACTTGTTTGTATAATGTTTCGATACTTATACCTTGCTTTTGCCTTTTAATCGTCTTTCTCATTTCACTACACATTAGAGGAGTTTTGCAAAATGTTTTGGGGAATTTTATTTTCAGGCAGCTGAACCCATGTGCTCAAATCATAAGGCTGTAAGATTAGAAGAACTAATGTTTATTTTAAAAACCCAGTAAAGTAAGACAAAGTGCATATGTTGACTTATTCAGTCAGCGTGACCGCAACTCCCGTTTTTTACATTTTCTTCATACGATCAGATAGAAACAGACATATCGAGACAAGCTCTGACAAAGGAAGTAAAACCAGGGAAGCTGCCAGTTAACATAACAGGAAGTCTCACATCTCAATAAATCATTCTACACTTTGCACTGTGACAGCTTAGCCCATTTATATTCAAATATCCACCTTGTATGCAATCCTGTAGGCCACTCACAATCATCAAAATAAATAAAGGATGTAGTCATGATGACTGTGCAAGTTTGTGTTAAACTTGTCGTTGTTTAACACCGTGTTCTTTTTTCCCAAACCAATGTTTTGTCTAAATTTGCCATTTTTGGTGTTTGGATTGCTTAGAGATGGCTCACCGGTTGTTGTCTCAAAGAATGAGAGACTTTGAAAATCAGCAAGTTGCGCGGAGAAAAGGATCGGAATAGTCAGACTATAGCAAACTTATACCCACAGCTTAGTTCCGGTACACTAAATGAATGGACAAGGGAGAGTGAGAGAACAGAAAAGGTAAATCACTCACAACTAATAGAGGATATACAGTTGAAAGGAGTAACAACAATTTCAGTAATACCAGAAAAATACTCCTAATTGCATGCACACATTAACATGCAAGAAACCCGGGGGCATAGCAGCAGTGAAAAAAAATTAGAAATTAAAATGTTGAGCTGTATTGGGCTATACTACTTGAGAATGATCAAGCATATCGTGACTTTATGCTTTATCAAAAAGGCCCTAAATTATGATGTCCGTCAGCAAATCCTGTTACAATCATACATATATACAGAATAAAACTATAAAATCATGATTAAATAGCATCTAGAAAATGTGTCTTTGACATGGATCTTTATTTTACAAATAAACAACATTTTGCGACGAATGGCTCAAAACAAAACAGCTATAAATCATATTCTGAGTAATATGGCGGGCATGTTGATTAGCTTTCCATTTTGTCAAATAATTTAGCCAGTACAAAAACAAGTATCTATATCATTATTATAAAGTGATTTCCACTATTTTTTAGTAAGTTTTTCTTGTGAAGGAAATTTCTGGATTAAATTGAATTGCTGGCCATCGCTGAGTTCAACAGCGATTACAATCAGTACAGGAAAAAATGAAATAATTAATTTGTCAGAGCCAAGGCTATACCTTTTAATACACTGATGGGATTTTTGATGAGAAAAGGGTGCTCGGGACAATCCATAATGGACTCATCTGAGGGGTCTGTCACATTTACATGTTTGCCAGTTGAGCCAAAGCCGGGTTTTTGCAATTTTACTGACATGCTTCAATTTCCCAGGCCCATCAGCACGCTCTGCACTGCCACAACAGCCCTGCGAGTAATTTCCATTTGACTTTTCTCTTATCTACACAAAAAAAGCATTTCCATCTACTAGCCGGCGGGTGTTAATGTGAAAACGGGGTTTAAATTTTATGTGCAGAGGCCACATTTAAACATTTGACCAGCGTTTGTTCTCCTGAATGCATATAGAAAGCTGATGATAGATATGGGACCAAATGTCACTGAAGAAATGGCTTTTGCCATGAATGTTTTATTCAACTCGGTGTCACTGCGATCACATTTATACAATAGAAAATGTAAATGTTATGCAGAGTGCTAAAAAAACAGTATATATTTTATGACCCTCTATAAAAGAGGGTAAAATGACTCCCCATCCAAATAAGGCAGAAATGAAACACATATTTAATAGGAGTGAGAAATAGGAGTGTGAGCAGTTCCAGCAGGCAGAGGGTTATATCCACTTAACCTACTGGACACAAAGGTACAGGGACGCCAACCTGCACAGATTTATGTCTGTGGTGCTGATGTCTCCCCCGTCCACCAAATGGAGTCCTTTACGCCTTGCCCGTCAACAGACAGGAAGGATTTGGGATATTCAAATGTTAATATCATTCAGATTTATGGGTGGCGGTAAGTCGACTGCTGAACGTTTGCTGGGCTAGATACTGTTTATGTCATTGAGATGCATCCTGAAAAAAATATTTGCCCGTGAGTCTCAACAGCACTCTGAAGACCAAGACCCTGTCAGCACCAGGAATGTGTTTAGAAATAACAGAAAATTCAATATAATCTCAACAGTCAATTATTTGCTTTTTGTATTTGCTCTGGCTGGTTGTTATCGGCTAGGTGAAAAAAAAGAAGTGAAAAGTCATACAAGTTAATTTCATTAACAGACAAAGTGCTTTTGTCCAGTGAAGCCTGAAAAGAAAGAGAGCCGGAGAGAAGAAAGGCGCAGAGAGCTAGCATGAAAGCCGAGTGTATTAATTCTCTTCCCATTCTCCTGCTGTGTTGTGATAGACTGAGTAATATGCAGGCTCACTTTCTATGCCAAAGGCTAGATGAAGGCTCATAAGAGAGGGCTCTTTCCATCAGCCTCTTTTCTCCGCTTTCTCCCTTCTCATGCTTTTCCACCCTTTCAACTTCAGCAATGTTAAACAGGGAAGGAAAACGATAACTTCACTTTTCTCGGATATGGAGATTTACCCTCAGCCATTCAGCACAATTGGTCCACCTCTGCTTCCTCTGTCCAAATGTGTTTGAAACAATCAATACTGAATAAATTAGGAGAACAGTGGCCACGCTTGCTTCCATGTGCAATGAATGTGTATTAAATCACATCAATCGATTAGCTAAGTTCAGAGGAGGACAACACTCGATTGCACTCAGACCTCAGTTGCTCTGTTAAAGTGGCTTCAGCTCATTGGTGGTGACGACCTGAACACCTGCACTCATAATTAATCTGCTGCTACTCATTCTTCTTCTTGTGTCTGTCAAATTTTAATACAACACCATTACCTAGGCAGTGATGGTATTGACCCTTTGGATATCTGAATTCCTCTAAAAATACAAATGTACAAGTTTATGAATAATTGTATTGAACTTTACATTTAAGAATAGATGTCATGATTTATTAGTAATGTGCTATATGTGTGACAGTATAAGGTTCATAAAAAAAGAAAATGCAGAATAGATTTCGTGATTATGCTTGTGCTAAAGGTCAAATTATATTGATCATATATGATTTTATTTTTGATTAAAATGAGGGCCTGTCACTGTTATTCACTGGATGTTGTTTTAGCTGTCAACCCCTCTTACCATACTATAGATTGTCCAGACGGCAAAGTAATGACCAATTGGTTTTTATACAGAAATGATTCCCCTCCCAGCCCACTGGTCAACAGACCAGCAGGTGATTTTTAAAGCTGATATTGAACCTATTTGAAATCATTGTCAGTTCTTTCATCTGGTTACACCAAAGTCATGTATGGCAGCCTGAGTCTTTTGCTGTTTTATTTATTCATACTTATCTGTAACACCCCTTTGTTAACTGAAGTGTTTGTTTGTTGATGCAAAAAATCTCCAATTCTGGACAGATTTGTACATCTATCACACAAAAAATGTATTTTGATATAATTCATTATCTATGATTATTTATTATTTCAACGTCAAGTCATTTATCCTTTCACTTAAATTGCCATAATCAAGAATGAACAATATAAACTTGGAATGGGTTCTGGTCCTATGCCAAAATCATATTTACTAAACTTAAGTATCAGAACAGGGCAGCATGGTGGTTTCGTGGTTAGTGCTGCAGCCTCAAAGCACGAAATACCCTGGTTCAATTCCTACAGGGGACCGTTCTGTGTGGCGTTTGCATGTTCTCCCCGTGTCTGTGTGGGTCTCCTCCCACAGTCCAAAAGCATGCAGCAGGTTAATTGGAAAAAATTGGGAAAATTTACCCCGAATGAGTGAGTGAGTGAATGTTGTTTGTCTGTATATGCGGCCCTGTGATTGACTGGTGACCAGATCAGGGTGTACCCCGCCTCTTGCCCGATGACAGCTGGGACAGGCTCCAGCATCCCCCACGACCCTGAGTGCAGGATAAGCGGCAGAAGATGGATGGATGGATGGATGGATGGATGGATGGATGGATGGATGGATCAGAACACATGTCTAATATGGTATTAATAATGATTGTTGGGAAACCCTTTTGTGAGTTGAACTGTACATAATATCTGATAATAATGCACACAATCCTCAAGAAAAAAAGGTCCAGTTATTCCCCACAGGTCCATACGGTTCAACCCAATAATTGTCAAACATTTATACAACCTCACCATTAGAGCATGTTAATATGACCTCAATCAGGTGTAAATTGCTGCTGTGTGATTATTTTCATTCAGGTACATTTCATTCTTTAGTCAGCAAATGACTGAAATTTTGGATTAGACCTGACTGTAAGGGATTCACAAAGTTTTGTTACTGCATCCTTGAAGTTGTAGATCCATATTTTACTTTAATTCATTTGTCTGCAAATGAGTGTGTGCATGCATGTATGCTAGGATGTGTGTGTGAGCTCTGAGGTTTTTTTTTAAAACATGATCTATTTTATTGCGACCTTGCCTCTAAGAATCGCTCAAATCACAGCAGTCGCCAGTCAATGACAGCACAGCGACTTAGAAAAAAGTCTGGCTTCCTCGTTTTGCAATGAGAATTGAAATGGAAAATGACATTGAACCAAAGCCCAATCGCAACATATTTTGAATAGAGTCACCCTCAATTAAAAGTAGGAACTAAGCTTCTCTTTCAGGTTCTTGAAACCCCAATTCTGCTTTACAAAATATCGAATTTTGGATAATCTTTTGTAAAACTGAATTGCATATCTTAGAGGATTTCCATTTCTCTAAGTATGAATGAGCAATGAAATTTACAAAGGGGGAAACATCACTAGATCACTGATTTATGTTAAAGAATACCACTTTTTACTTTTTCCTAATTAAATGCACTCATAAAATACATTTGTCCTTACCTCATTCATGAGGTATATTCTGTGAAGACACTTGTTCATGGCAAAGTGTGTGTCGGTAAATCAAACCCAAGTCTCCAAGTTGAACATCAAAAGTGATCAACCACTTCATGTGATTTTTTGAGCAGAGGAATGTGATTTTTGCCATCACATGACCACACAGCAATATCTTGCTTTGCAACAACAGCCAAGTCAGTAATGACATACCGCAGATGATCAATATTAGGAAGATGCATGAAAGTCATATCCACCTGCTAATCATTGGTAGGTATAAACACTTTGTTCCAAATTGTATTAAGTAGATGATCTCAGACCAGCAAATATACCATATTTAGGCACATCTTTGGTTGACATGAGCTGGAATCCTGAAAAACACTGTCTGGAGGAAGCTTTTTCTTGTCAGACACCCAACAAGAAAACCACTGGACCATTTTGATCTGGTTAAAAACGGTTCTTCAACCATCACTGAAAATGCACGTGCAAGTTTTCCTTATAAACTGCTCTGTACATTTACAAGGCACTGATGGGAAAGGACTGCAATTCAAGATAATCACATAATAGTACAAGTTACAAACACACAAAAGCAATTTACATATAATGATTACGGTTCTGTTTCAGAAATATACAAGGACATTTTTTTGTGTACTAAGTAGTTAAAAGTTAGTCGGCACTCTGCTAGGGACTCAAGATGTGTGTGTTTGACACTCTGGCTGTGTCAAGGGGAAAAGATCAATGGCAAAAAGCATGTCAGCAGGTCAGCTGGCCAGTTGATGAGGACTGGACTTTGAGACACTGCAACGCACTCAAAAAACAGAGCGACTGAAAGAGGGCAGAGACATGAGATAAAAGACAATGAAGCCAACGAGACAAGGGAAAGGGACATTGGGGGGAGAAGACAAGAATGAGAAATACAGACTGAAGAGGGCAGATTTAGGAGAAAAATCTATTGTGCTGTTTAAGAGAAAAATGCTGTCTTTTCTAAACCTGCAAAAGAGATGTCTCTGGTGATTCAAACAATCAGCAGTAAATGGCATAAATGTTTGAAAAAGGAGATGTGGTCCTTTAGAAATGCATTCTCCAGAGCAGTAAACTGTGAAAATCATGACTGCACATCACTGTCATGATTTTTGGGACAGTTTTACTTCACTTTTAAAGTGACAGACCAGCCTTCAATATATGTCCTTGAAATACAGTTCTTCCAGATCGAAGGACCTCCTGATTCAAAAATGGTAGGGAATGGAATCACACAGAGGGCGAGTTGTCCAGATGAAGCTGGTGATTGTCGGTTTGCCTCAGCTGCCCTTAAATCCTTTTTACATCGAGATGACATCACTGGCATGCAAATGGCTCTTCCGCTGTCTAAGAAGTGTTTGCAAATCTAGTTATTGACAATGATATATTCATAGAAATAAGGGTGGTTTTCTTAAAGTGGCCCAAGCTCATTGGATAAATTGACAAAACATCTTTTTCAATTTGACTGCAGGCTCGCAGCATTTTACAAAACGCTCTTTGAGTAGTAGAGCAAAAAACATTAGTAAGACACAGCACACAACACATCAAGAAAAAAAGTTCAGTAACCACGGTGATTGAAGATGTTATACAGAACTGATGAAAATTCCATTACACATAAAAAAAATTAAAAAAAAAGTCCAAACAGTGACACATCACAACACATAAGTGTTTATCAAGGTGACCAACAGCTAAATGTGATGCACACTTATTTCCACACTTGCTCATGAATGTTGTTGATACAGAATGTGGCTGCCTGTTACTGAGCTACAGTTTGTTTTTGGCTTATTTTAACAATTGTAGTGCCTGTTCAGATATAATTGTTTCATTGTTTCTTAATATGTCATACAGTAGTATTTACAGTGCAATTTCTGTCAAAACTGACAAAGAGGTTTCATCTCATATTCTCTAATGCGGCTGTGAACTCTGCTTTGGGGACATATTGGACATTCAGAGCGGCAGTCAAGAAAAAGACAAATAGAGAAGACGTACTGCGGGAGACAACATGATTCCACTCTGTGCCACTCTGGGGTTGGCAGCAAAGCTGACTTGGTGTTTTATAGCCAACAGTATATCCATATTTTAAAGTGGGAAATGTCTGCATTAATCACAAGGGTTAGATTTCTTTCCCATTTGTGTGAGTCTTTCAAGGAAAAGAAAAAAGATTTCCAGCGGGATTTCTAAAGAAAAGAATTTTCTACTAACCTTCACATTCTTCTATGTCATAAAGCTGATCCGTATACAGGAGGCTGCTGATTATCTGATGAAAGATGTTTCTTCCATGCAAAATACTGTGAGTGCTTAGTTCTGCCTTACATGTATCACTGAGCCAAGGCCGTTTTGCAATCAGGGGAACCTGAGTGACTGTAACCGGAAAGCTGCCATTCCTTATTTTATCTCTGTCTGCTTCTTAGAGGACAGTGCTTAGCCTCCTGTTGGATACTACATTTCTGATGTGCATGAGCGTGGCCACAACGTTAGATGATAACCCACTACATCTCAGAATAAATGTAACTGTGACATGTGTGTGTTGGTGTGCCTGGGAGTGTGTCTATCTGTCCATTTGGGTGTGTATGTGCATAAGCAAGACACAGCAGTGTGGGATGTGTTTCATTGGTCTGTCCCCTGCTGTGAAACTTGATGGGCTTTCCCAGTGAGGACGAGCAAAATGATCCCGGCAAGTGATTTGTGTGTGCACTTGTGTCTTTATGTGAGAGAATAGGGAGCTCGACTTTACTGCGTATTCTGACATTCTGTGTGTGTCGTGTGTGATTCACTTACACTTGCACAGGTGATAGAGGAAGTGAGTCTGATTGAATGCTCTGACGACATGGCTTCATGCTGTGGCTCTCATTTTGTCTTAAAACTGCTTCAAAATCCATTTTATTTGTAATGTGTGACTCATTTCAATATCTGCCAGTTTTCTAAACTCTTCTGTAGCACAGTGTCTGAGAGGGACGGAGAATTCAGTGTGCTGCAACTCACAGTAGATAAGCTTATGCAAATTGTCAAACTGAAGAAAAATTATGAAAAAAAATCCACCTTGACTGCAAATGTCCCAATTTTAAAAGCACAAAATGTATTTATGTAGTTATAACATTAAACTTCTGTAATGCTGCTAACTGTATATGGCGCCTGCCTCTGCAAATCTATTACTTAATATGTCTAGTGACAGGTGAGGAGACATTGCAGCACAACAAGGGTTTCGACTCTGAGAAACCTGCTAGAAAACTGACGAGTGTCTGTCATTAGGTATCTATGATCTGCATATAAAAATGAAAATGAAAATTCAGGTGAGGAATGAGATAATCAGTCAAATCTTAAATGTGGAAGTAATGTGGGTATCTACATTTAATTTAATTTTGGATTACATCTTCAAAGTAGGCTATTGCTAATTTCAGGTATTTAGGGGAGATGAAGTTGTGTTGGGGATTGCACTTCCGAAGCAACAACAATGTTCGATTAACCAAGTTCTCTAAAATCTTTTCTGAGCATAATTGCTGCTGCGAATTCTTTGAAGAAAGATCTATGCCTCTCTTTGAAGGTCATGTTAATTTTCTATGTATTATGCAAACCTAGGAGGTCTACAAAGACATCTACTTCACTATGACATGTGCCCCGCAGAAAGTCACTTTTTTTAAGCATACAGCTGTCAATCCAAACACATAATAAAAGATCTAGACTTTCTCCAGTTGTTGACTGGCTTAATGTGTAAACCAGAGTTTGCCTTTTAAAGTGGTTGCCTGCCACAAAAGAGTTACAGTCTTGTTTCATGGAAGAGAAGTAGGAACCTAAAAAAGTATTGAAGCTGAGGCCTTGTTCTATCTGGGATCAGCACAAGCTTGAGCGCAAATAAAAATTTGACTCTTCTTTCTTTTTTCATTTGGCACATAATCCTCTGGTTGTATTCATCGCTTTTGACCTTAGTTTGATAAAAGCTACTTTTTTTTTTCGTAACTTCTCCATCAGCATGTATGATACACACATCAAAGATCATCTGCACGGTTTGCAGAGGATATATTGACCAGGACACTGTGTTATTCTGCTGACTGCCAGAAATGTTCAAGCACTATCAGTAGCTGTGCGTATATTGATCCGCTCAACGACAGGATCAGGGAAATACTAGTTGATTGATCTGTATAAACAAGCCATGGCATTGCATGTCCTCTGATGCAATCAAGTCCCAATTTTGAAACTATTTATCGCGATTTTAATCACTTTATTGCTATGCAATGTTATGCATAGACAAAGAAAGTGACCAGATTTGGAAATAAGATCAGAATCTATTGCAAATGCAAAATGACGGTTATTAAGAGTAATTTCACACAGGTATCATTAACAGCAAAGGGACGACTGATACAATGAGCTGCAATGTGAAACCACGAGAGGTTCAGCATGAAGCTGTAGTCTTGATGAAGAGCACTATGTGCACCTTGTTCTTTTCCATCACTCATGAGCAATCTTGCTGCTGTGTACTGACTAAAAAGGCCATTACAAAACAGATCAGGGTTGAAACCCCAAACTCTGAGACTTTGGGAATGTCTTCCAGATAATCATGTAGTGCTGTTTTCCTTGCAAGTGACTTTAGCTGTTTATTTGCAGAAATGATTCATGTGTAAATGAAACTGTCACCTCAGTAGAATAAATGGAGTTTTCATTGGACTAAATACCGTCAGAATATTTTGTGGACGAGGGGGAGAGGTAGTGGAGGTGCGTCTGCTTGCTGCTCCATGTTTTATCTTCTGTCACTGAGCTTTCAGCTCTGCACTCCACCTCCCAGTGATTTACTGTCTTACAGCAGCCTCGCCATTGTACCGAGTGAGTGTGTGACTGTGTGTGTGCTCCATAGTACCAACACAAACTCACTGTGATATACTGTATATGAGAATAGAATAATGTACAAAATATCTGTTTGGGATGAAAGATGTTCCAAAAAGGTTATTTATTCGACATCTCTAAAAGGCTGACTATCTCAGTGTTTTTTCCAAGTGAAGTCAGCTCTTACTTTGTACAAGCAACTGGAATTTCATTTGATTATGTAAGGGGAACTCACCTTATAACATAGATATTATATGATTTTTTTATTTTCCACTGGCAGAAAAGACAGTTATTTATGATTCATTAATTTCAACGAATCTGTCATTAACATGAAGGACAGAGAGACAGACGGGAAAGATGATGTCACTGGGGGACAAAAAGACTGGAGATGCTCCATTGACACTGAGTAATGGAAAATTGCAATGACATTGTGACAGCAGCCATGGTGGTTTTACTGGGATAAGCCCCCCATTTAGAAAAAAATGTACTTGGATCGATTTGAGATGGAATTTTTCCCCCTTCCAAAAACCTGACTTGCAAACCACTCAAAGGGAGAAAGAAAGCACCGGATTTATTGGCAACAGGAAATGACGATTAATTTGTGCTCCATAATAGATACAGTATGCTGAATATGCTGCAGAGATCGGCAAAGCTGGAGTAATTATATTTTCATTTTGACTGAATTGCAACATACAAATATATATGATCAATGATAATTTCAAAAGTGGAGATAAAGACAAATTCATGAACTATAGACCAATCTCTCTACTCTCTCAATTTTCAAAAATTCTAGAAAAACTGTTCGACCTAAGGATGAATGAATTCATAGATAAGCACAATATAATTAATGACAGACAGTTTGGTTTCAGGGCAAACAGATCGACCTCTATGGCTGTCATGGAACTGGTGGAGGAAATAACAACTGCAACAGATAATCGAGAATATACAGTGGATGTTTTTGTAGACCTAAGTAAGGCATTTGATACTATAAACCATCAGTGACTTTTATCGAAAATGGAAAGATATGGATTTGGAGGAGTCGCCTGTGACTGGCTAAAAAGCTATCTTAGCGGTAGACAGCAATATGTACAAATAAATAATGTTAAATCAGAAAAGCATTTTATAACTCACGGAGTCCTGCAGGGCTCTGTCCTAGGGCCAAAAGTCTTTATTATGTCTATTAATGATATCTGTAAGAACATGCAATGTATTCTGTTTGCTGACGACACTAGCCTCTACTGTTCCGGACAAAATATTGATGAGCTAATTGACACAGTCAGGAAAGAACTAGAAGTACTAAAAAAAATTGTTTGACAATAATAAATTATCAATCAGTGTGGATAAAACAAAATATATTGTATTTGATTACATGAAAATTGATAATCTAACAAAACTAAAAATTAACCAAATGGAAATCGAGAGGGTGTGTCATACCAAATTTTTGGGAGTGTACATTGATGAAAGCTTAAATTGGAAAATTCATTTAAATTATATGAAAACAAAAGTATCAAAAATAATTGGCCTATTGTGTAAAATTGAAGTAGTTGTGAATCAAAAATCACTCAATTCATTATATAATTCCCTCATCCTTCCATACCTGAACTATTGTGTGGAATTATGGGGGAATAAT
>CAAKHD010012338.1:0-57219 GCA_901007705.1 Fistularia tabacaria
GGGGGGGGGGCAAGCTGTTGATGGGGGGGTGGAGTAGAGCCTGCAGCAGAGGTGAGAGAGGGTGAGGAGGTGGGCGATCGGGGCCAGGATCCACCATCACAGCACACAGGGGTGTCAAACCTGTTGAAGAAAAGGTTTAGCTCTGTGGCAAATTCAGGGCCGCCTTTGACTCTAGGTGCAGTTTTTCCACAGCCTGTCATCTTCCTCACCTCCCTCCAAACCTCTTTTGTTTTGTTCTGCTTCATCCTGGACTCAACCTTCTCCTTAAAGTTGAGTTTTTCCTCCCGCAGCTTCCTCCTCAGCTCCTTCTGGACTGCCCTGAGGGTCTGGTGGTCCTTAGCCATGAAGGCTCTCTTCTTCCGGTTAAGAAGGCCTTTGATGTTCTTATTGATCCATGGCTTGTTGTTGCTGAAGCAACGGACCTTTTTGGATGGGACTATGTTGTCCTCACAGAAGTTAATGCAGTCTGTTACAAAATGAGAGACACCCTCGATGTCTTTACCGAAGTCCTCCTCAAAAAGACTGCAGTCGGTGACATCTAAGCAGTCCTGTAATGCCTCCTCAATGGCTTTGGACCAGTTCTTCGCAGACCTGCCTCTTCACCTTTGGTTTATAGGTAGTGGCCAGGAGTATCAGGTTGTGGTAAGAATTTCCCAAAGGGGGAAGTGGGGAAGAATGACCGGGGTTGTACCACTAGCTGTTGACACAGACGGCTAGCCCTCCACCTCTCCGCTTGCCGCTCTGTCTCCCCCCTTCCGCGCATATCAGCGTGAAGCCGGGCAGGTCAACGGCGCTATCCGGTATGTTCACCTGAAGCCAGGTTTCTGTGAAGCACAGCATGCTAGATTCCCTGTAGACATGCTGGCTGTTGATGAGGGCTGCCATCTTGTCTGACTTGTTGGCCAGCGACCTCACGTTCCCCATGATGACCAAGGGCAGGAAGGGTTTGCATCCCCTGTCACTCTCTGCCCGCTCTCTCACCTTTGTGCCGGCTTTCCTCCCCCTTCGGTAGTTCCGCCATAGCTCCTCTGGGATGCGCACAAGATTGGAGTGGATAAGACGGTAGATTTGTAAAGAAAGAGAACAAATAGAGGAAAAAATAAATGGAGCTGCTGCAACAGGCTGCCGTCTTCCAGCGCCATCTTGAAAAAAAATAAAAATTAAAAAAACTAATAAAAGGCGAGGGTAGGAACATAGATCGACCAGTGAAATTGAAAGCTTCACCTTCTGGCTCAACTTCCTCTTAACCACGACAGACCGTCTGTCGATCCTCTGCTCCATCCTTCCCTCACTCGTGAACAAGACATCGAGTTACTTAAACTCCTCCACTTGGGGCAGGACCTCTTCCCCAGCCCGGAGTGGGCATTCCACCTATTTCCGGTCGAGCACCATGGTCTTGGATTTGGACGTGCTGATCCTCATCCTGGCTGCTTTGCACTCGGCTGCGAACCGTTCCAGTGAGAGCTGGAGATCATTGCCTGATGAAGCCAACAGGACCAGATCATCTGTAAAAAGCAGAGACTTGATCCTGTGGCCATCAAACCAGATCCCCTCGATGCCCTGGCTGCGCCCAGAAATTCGGTCCTTAAAAGTTATGAACAGAATCGGTGACAAAGGATGGCCCTGGCGGAGTCCAACTCTGCAGACCGAGCTCCGAAACCGGGAATAAAGGGACCAAACAGCCCGTATAACGGGGGTATAACCCAATATTCCTGAAGCACCCCACACAGGACTGCCTGCGGGACACGGTCGAATGCCTTCTCCAACTCCACAAAACACATGTAGATTGGTTGGGCAAACTCCCATGCCCCCTCGAGAACCCTGCTGAGGGTATAGAGCTGGTCCACTGTTCCATGACCAGGACAAAAGCCATACTGCTCCTCTTGCATCCGAGGTACAACATCCTGGTGGACCCTCCTTATCAGCACCGCTGAATAGACTTTACCAGGGAAGCTGCGGGGTGAGATCCCTCCATAGTTGGAGCACACCCTCTGATCCCCCTTTTTAAAAAGGGGGATCACCACCCCTGTCTGCCAGTCCAGCGGCACTGTCACCGATGTAAAAGCAATGCTGCAGAGGTGTGTCAGCTGGGACAGCCCTACAGAGCCTTGAGGAACCCAGGGCGGACCTCATCCATCCCCGGGGCCCCGCTACTGAAGAGCTTTTTGACTACTTCAGCAACTTCAACCCCGGAGATGGGTGGATCCTCTCCAGAGATCCAGTGCTCTGCTTCCTTAAGGCGTTTCGACAAGATTGAGGAGGTCAGAGAAGTATTCCTGTCACCGGTCTACGTCCCGCGTTGAGGTCAGCAGTGCCCCGCTCCCACTGTACACAGTGTTGACGGACCACTGCTTCCCTCCCCTGAGATGCTGGATGGTGGACCAGAATCTCCTCGAGGCCCACCGGAAGTCATTCTCCATGGCCTCCCCAAACTCCTCCCATGCCCAAGTTTTTGACTAGGCGACCGCCGAAGTCAGCTACCTCCAGAGTCCCGTAGGACAAAAAGGCCCAATAGGACTCCTTCAGTCTGACAGCATCCGACACCGCTGGGGTCCACCAGCGGGTTCAAGGGTTGCCACCCCGACCACAATTCCAGACTACCGCCTCGACAATGGAAGAGCGGAACATTGCCCATTCAGACTCAATGTCCCCCGCCTCCCTCGGGACATGGTTTTAGGTCTACCTTAGGTGGGAGTTCAAGCTCCTTCTGACAGGGGACTCTGACAGACGTCCCCAGCAACCCTCACATTACGTTTGGGTCTGCCAGGTCTGACCGGCATCCTCCCCCACCATTGTAACCAGCTCACCACCAGGTGGTGATCGGTTGACATCTCCGTCTCTCTCTTCACCCGAGTGTCTGGGACAAGTGGCCACAAGTCCGACAACACAACCACAAGGTCGATCAAAGAACTGTAGCCTAAGGTGTGTTGATGCCAAGTGCACATATGGACACCTCTATGCCTGAACATGGTGTTTGTTATGGGCAATCCGTAATGAGCACAGAGGTCCAATGACAAAACAGGTTAGCAAAACAGAATTTAAGTGTGTGATTAAGAGGGACCCAAGTTGAGCTGTGAGGCTACAGGGAGTGGGGATACGGAGGATTCCAAGTACTTAGGGTCATAAGTCCAGAACAATGGAGAGTGAGGAAAAGAGGTGAAGAAACAAGCTCAAGCAGGTTAGAACACGTGGAGAAAAGGATCAGGGATATGATGCAATAGAAGAATATCAGCCTGAATGGAAAAGAAAGGTGCACATGACAGTTGTGAGACCAGCGATACTCTGTGGTTTGGAGACAGTGGCACTGAAAAACAGATGGGAAGCAGAGCTGGAGGGAGCAGAAAAGTAGATGAGGTTCTTTTTGGGAGTGAGGAGGATGGATAGGATCAGGAATGAGTCTCTTAGAGGGACAGCACATGATAGATGTTTTGGAGATAAGTGCAGAGAAACTAGGCCGAGATGGTTCAGTCATGTCCAGAGGAGGATAGTGAATATATTTGTAGGAGACTGGGGTTGGTGCTGCCAGGCAGGAGGTCTAAAGGAAGACCAAAAAGAAAATTTATGGATGTAGTGAAAGAGGACATGAAGTTAATAGGTGTGAGAGAAGAGTACAGTGAACCCTCATTTCAACCCTCATCCGTGAAGTAGTAACTGTTATTTTTTTTACAATTATTATACAATGAAATTCTCTATAATACATTGAAACCAAAGAACAAAACCTTTTTACAGGCCCAAGCTCTTGTTTAACAAAAAAAAGTACTGTATAAACGTTTTTGTTTTTTTTTACAAATAACTACTTTATTGTAAAATAATAATTATAATCATCAATGCGAACTGAAGACTTCAAATTGCGAAGATCAGCTCCGTTCCACCGCGACCCGAGTAACTGGATTAGAACGGGAGAAAATGAAAAATGATTAAGAAAAAAAATCCAAAGTACAGTAGGACAAATTGTGACTCGTGTGTATTTCACTGCTCTTCTGACTGCGCCGCAGCATCCTGACTCTGCTCTTTAGCGCTTTTTTCTTCAAAAGCCCGTAGTGCAGGTGTGCTTTTTTGAGAGAAGAACATAATTATGGGTAGTTGTTGTTGTTCTTTTTTTTTCTGGGTAAAAAGATTCTTATAAACCGACATGCCACCATCGATTATATTTGAGAACTTTAATGAACGACTCATCAAAGGGTCCAATTCTTAAGCTGCTCGCTGAAGTTCCTGCTCCGCAAGTACCTTTGTCGGTGCAGAACGTTTTGTCGAGATTATGGGTTTTAGAGAAAATTTGCAAACTTAAATTTGGCAAGCTGTTTTACGTACATGTACATATTAAACCGTAACATGATTGACACACAGGTAGAGAAGAAGCGGGAAGACTGTTTAGCAAATCAGAGTGCAGAATACAATGCACAATGCAAATCCGTGAAGCAGCGAGAACGTGAAAGGTGAACCGTGTTATAGCGAGGGCTCACTGTATAGAGAGACTAGGGTTAGATGGAGGAGATTAATTAATTGTGGCGACCCCTGAGGGAAAAGGTGAAAGGAAAAGAAGGAGTTAAAAGCAGAACAGTTTTCGGTGCAAAGTTATTAATGCACCTGAAAATGCTGCTGGCAATTTCACAAACTAAATCAGGGGGTCCTGCAATGTACCTCTGACCGAACTGCACTCGAGATTTGGCTGTCCTGCAGGCCAGGTGGACAAGGCCCTCACACACCTCAGCTTTAAGTATAAACAAAGTCGACTGTGGAACCCAATGCAAAGCACCTCCAAATAAATCTACCATTTTGGTCTCCACTTGGGCCTACAGACCTGATGGAGGAACCCAAGACAGGCTAGCTGGTGCCAGAGTAGATAGATTACCACGTTATTTAAAACCAAAACTCTTCCTCTATATGACTTTTGCGAGTGGAACCAATCCCACTTTGCCAAATTGGTTTGTATTTTCTGTGCAAGGCCTTCCCAATCTTTCAACAATAGTATGATTTCCCAGAAACACAGCAATAGGATAGGATAGGACAGGATAAGACAGGATAGGATAGGACAGAACTTGAGTTATCCCTTGGGAGAACCTCAGAGAAATTATGGTTCCAGCAGCATAGAACAGTACAGTACAGTCCAGTGCATACAAATTAGAGTTGGGATCAACTATATTGAAAAATAAGGATTAGAGGAGGAATACATTTTTTGTTCAGAAAGAAGATAAGAAAGCATCAGATGTAAATTGGGAAAAGTAACTTAAAACTGCGAATTATTGCACATGTATGTTATCCATTGCACCTGTAAATTGTCTATTGCACATTTCAGGATATTCTCTTCCTCATTAACATCCTACACCCCAACCAGTCCTCTCCCGTCGCCCATCCCAATCAAGTGCACGGTTGATGGCTTGGGGGCCAAAGGAGTCTTTGAAATGGTTGGTTTTGCTTCTAGGGAGGAGCAGTCCATTACTGCTCAGCACCACATCACAATTTGTAGCTTCAAAGCAGTCTCTCAAGGCATCCTACACCTTAGGCGACCACTTACTGACAAGGTATGTTGAAGTAAGCTGCCCTTCAAACAGGAGGGTATACTATGGCTGTAGGTAGACCAGGTTGTAGTCAGACTTCTCGACTGGAGGAAGAGGAATGGCTTTTTAAGCATCCCTGACTTTGGTGTATAGGTGGTCTGTTGTCCTGTTATTCCTCGTTGGGGAGCCCATCACCTGATAGAGAGCAGCCAAGGTGGAGTCTTCAGCCTTGCTGTCACTATGTGGATCTTCTCACAGGCAGTGGCTGCATCTATACTCGCGGGGAAGGAAACACAGAAGGCAATCATGACTTATCTATATTGGAATGTTGCAGGGCTGTTGACTAACTGCTAACAGTTTTAAGTCTGTACAAAACAAGAACTTTTTCACAGAGACATACCCTGGGCTACACCAGGGGTTATTAATATATATGATGAGACTCCTGCCTCTGTGGCAACTCTGTTGGCTCTCATTCTTGTAAAACGGGGCAGGTCCACATTTGCGGCCGGTACCAGGTGAGGTAGCCATGTCTCTGTGAAGATGTACAACCTGCTATAACCTACTACTGGTATAACCAGTAGTTGTTATGCAGACAGTTTGTTAATTTTTTCATCAGCGAGTTTACATCACTCCATTATATTAGTGGGGATTGATGGTTTAAGGTGCCTCCCGTTATCAGCTAGCTTGGTCTTTAGCTAAGGGCTGGCAGCCTCTGTAGCTCCTCCTCAGCTCTGCCTGTATATGTTGTCTTACTCTGACTCTTCCCATTGGCTTCAAGTCCAGTATTTGTTCCCTTGAATAAACATAGTGACCAGCTCCTGATATTGTTTCTAAGTTGGAAAGGTATCAATAGGATAAAAGAAAAAGAGAACACTTTGCTATTGAGCAACTGGAAAGGCAGCGCCATCTTCTGCAGCGCCATCTTCCAACAGGCTAACAGCCTGCATTGGGATCATAATCATAATTCAAATTGGAATGCATAGGCAGGAAGCTTTTTCATTTTCAGAACATGGCAGCAGATTTTGACTCATATTTTGACTAATTTTGACTAGAATAAGTAATAAATAATCAGTGTTGTTTTCGTTAATGATGACAATGACAAAATTATTACGTTGAAGCCCCTTTTTTTCATGAGGCTAACAAGATGTTGAAGAGATCAACATCTTTTAATGTAAAAACATAGTGAAAAGTGTGAGGTTTTTTTAGGTATCTTTTTTCAAATTATACCATCATCTGTCCCCTTTTATTGCTTTCTGGGATGCTAAATCTGCCCATCACTTCTTCATCACCTCTATGCACTACAACGTCCATTGAAGTTTGCACCAAATTTCCACTTTCTCATCTCTGGGGATTTTTTGCATCACTTCACTTAACTGACTCTAGTTTTTTTCCTTCTCCTCTGACTCATATCTAACCTGTGGGGCATAGCCACGAACAACATTTAGCATCACACCTTCAGTTTGCAGCTTCAGACTCATCAGTCCATACAACACTTAGCACCTCCAGAACATTCCTGACGAACTCCACTGGGAGGACAAATAAAAAATGTTGATCTTGCTAAGTTGGTAACTTTTTTTCCGATCACATCAAGTGACTTACACAGAATATAGCTGTCGTGACAAGCTCTGCAGATAGTTGCCTCGATAAGAAAATCAGAACTATGCAGACAGAGGAGATACATTATTTGTCACGTCTTACCGCATCCTGCATCTTCAAGTAGCTGTTATTGAGAAACGGATGGTAACACTGTAACATTTCGCTTTACTGAATTGGTGAAGAATTACAATTGAAATCCTCTGTAAATTTTATAAAGTCTTGCTGTCCTGGCTGTATGAGCCAAAACCAAAGCTAAATAGTAGTGGGTCCAGCTCCTTTTCAATTTTCACATATATGATGTGGATTTGGTACCAAATTATAAGTTTAAAATTGTTTACACTAATTTTGATGAGTTGAAGATATGTGTTTGAATATTCAAGGGAATGTTTGAAAAAAATAAATGAAGGAATGATTGTATGAATAAATACATACGTAAATAAACTGACAAACAAACAAGAAGCAGGGCTTGATAAAGTATTCCAGCTGGAATGTATTTTTGGGATCACTTTTACCCACAGAATGATGGGGAGTACAGCAGCACACGGAGTGCGTTTTTAAGTTTAAATAAATTACAATGTTTATTCAGGGTAATGAAGAAGCATGCCATCGAGTGAAAAGTAATCACTCACTGTTGTGTTTGTTATTTTTTGGAGATGGGACAGTACACCATTGGTTCTTTTCTTTTTCTGCAAAAATTCCAAGAAAAAAACTGTCTTGTAACCATTATTATTTAATACAAATATACTATCATTGTGCTCTCAGCTATGGTTTTCATTTCACTTTAATTATAGCAATGATATCATGCAGAAAATTTGTATCAGAAGCTGGTGAGTGGTAAGTGAGGGGGGTACAGCCTTGTTTACAATGGAAAGCCATTTTATGAGTCATCCAATTGACATTCCAACAGTTGTGAATGTTTGCTGTTTATTGGTTGTGGCTGGTGTTTAGAAATGTTGTTTCTGAGAGAGCACTCCCTTCCTCTGTAATAAATGGATAACATGAGTTGATAATGTGAACATCAGGGTGACATTTTTAAATTTAATGAATATTTTGACAACCATTGACGGCAGAAGTTACATTTTCATTCACGGTGATACCCATGACAATTGTTGGGATTGTGTGTAGTTTAGCATTTCATTATAACCATGTATTTATGCTGCGTCAAGTAGAGGACTCATAAAAAGGACAGTTATAATTGCTGCTTTTAAGTTTGTTTCATTTTGCTTTGTTTTGTTTCTGATGTTTTATTTTGTTGTTTTGGATTTGTTTTGTTTTTTTGGTAAAGGTAAAGAAGTCTACAGAAGGTATGCTCTGGGAATGTCATGTCTGGCACACATCAGGATTTCTCTGAGTTCACAGAGAAAAAGAATACATCATTTAAAATTTAAAGAAATTTGCAATCCCCTGTGTCAGCGGCATATTAAATCAATGATATGTCAACACATTTTGATTTTCCAGCGAGTGTGTGTATACTACTCAAGGATGCAAACCACAAGTCTCTCTAATGCATCATGACTCATCCAAGAGATTTTTGAGGACTAAATATTAAAAATTCTGTCAGCAACAAGCTTCTAAGCATGAATGTCAATAGAGAGCAAAGAGATGAGGTTAAACTTTTTAAATATTATGCATCTTTTACAACAGAGACAGAACCCAAACACAATATACTGCGGTTTTTAGTTGTAGTAACTATAGTTACAGTATGTTGTACAGGGAGTGCCCTGTTTTCATTCCAGAACTAAACAGGTTACGAATCAATGGCAAGAGGATAGGTAACCCAGACGTGAATAATGCCCTAAGACAATTCCAGAGCAAAAGGGGGTCATTCTGAAAATACTTTGAGTCATATTTCAATCCAACTCTGGGGTCTTGAAATGGCTATAATCTTTATTATAGTCAGGAATTGCTCACTCTATTCTAGCATCCTTTCACTGGTGCAGTTTAAAACACATACGTTGCATCTCCTAGCTAACTGTAAATGTAAGCCAATCATTTATCACATTAGGTACTTTCATACTTCCTCTGTAATAGTTTTGATTCCACCCAATGCTTCGGAAAATTTAGCACCTCACCTTTGAGTTTGAATAGTGTTCTTCTCTCAAAAGAACTATTGAATCTGCTGTGTAATAAATAATATATGAATATCTATCACTGACTTTCTTGCTACTTATTTCGTTCTGTTTTTATTTATATCACTGTAATCTTACTGTGACATTAATCACAGAGGGCTTGACTCAGTGTAAACTGCGTTGTTATTGTTCTTGTCAATAACAACGACAACATATATGTGAAGCGTACATAGACAAAGTTGTATCGCCTCCCCATAACCATGACGTCATTTTAAAGCAACTTTGTAAGTAGCTCTCGTCACAATACTCACACAGATTGGTTCTTACTGGTATTTATTTTGTTTCTTCTTCCTTTCATGCAGTGAGAACTGCTGGCGCAAATACACAAATATATCAGCCCACAAAGAAACAATGTCACATACTGTAAACATAAACAAATGCATCACTCATACAAAGGAAATACCTCATAAGCCACATGCTGTGAGAGAGGTACTTGACACCTTTGGCCGCGCTTAGCAGAAAGAGCATTTATTACATTTACCGTGGCAGCACACTGGTACTAAAAGTTCCGGGACAAAACATTTAGTACACAACAAATTAAGTACACGACAAGAAATAACAAAGAATTATCAGAAATTACCCCTTGTTTTATCTTTTAACAAACATATGAATTTGCTCATTTAACATTTCAATCAAAATTATTTATCACCATGAAATCATGAATTATTAATTTTAATATAAATTACGGCACGTACACTCCCACCAAATCACTCATTAACTTAAAGTTAGGGATTTCTAAGACAAAAATTGAAAGAGTCAGACTCTTGACTTAGTCAGCCTCTGTAAAGGTAACCACTTTGTGGATGCGCCTGAGTAGCTCTGGTGTGTAGTTTTCCTTTCTAAAATGTTGCGTCACTGACAAGTAGCTTCAGCTTTCTCACCATGCCATCTGTGCAGCAAGCTGAACTTCCACGATCTTGCCAAGCTTCCATTTGTTTCCTGGTGAATTGTCATCTTGTAGGATCACTATGTCAGTTACTTATACATTTTGTGATTTTCTTTGCCACTTCTGCCTTTGTTGGAGATTTAGCAGGTATTAACATTTCCATCTTTGCCAAAATTCATTGACCAGAAGTTGCACTCTTCTCCACCTTTTACTTAGATAAAGGCCTTTTGCACAGAACCTTCCAGGTGGAGGCAAGATAACTGATGACTTCATGGTCAATATGTGATTTGGTGTGAGAGGTTCTGAACTGGTTGGATCATGAAGATGTTCAACACTCAGTGGCCTGCTGTTGATTATAGCCATTGTTTCATGTAGAAAAGTCCTCAAAGTTGTGGTGTCAAGTCTGCTTGAAGATTTGTCTAGCATGATGGTCAGGATGCTTCGAATTGTCCGGATTTGATGTTTCCAAATGCCGCCCATATGATTTGCTAACGGAACATTCATTACAAATTCACAGCCAATCTTTCTTTGCTGTTCTTGATCCATTCCCTTTAGTAGCTCAGAAAACACTCCCGGCACCTATACATTTTTCACCTCATTGCATCTCAGTTGGTGCACAGGTCCTCTGATGGCTATGAATGCTCTTAGTGCGTTTTTTGAAAGCATCTGTTGTTAAGTCATCTTGTAACTCTGTTGGCACACTTCTGCCGCAGATACAAGTAAACAGCACTCCTTTCTTCCTTCATTTACAATGATAGGGCCAAAACAATCGAGACCACAATAAGTGAAGGGAGGAGATGTCTCACTTCTCTCTTCTGGCAGATCTGCCATTTGTTGAACCTCAGTTTCTCTTCTGTATCTCCTACATTTCACACATCTGTATGTGTGAGGAGACCACGTTTCCACATCCTATGATCCACATCCCATTCGCACGCAACTTGTTCATTGTCATGCCTCTTCCATGGTGGAAGATCCACTCATGATAATGCTTGAAAAGCAAGGATGACACATGAGATTTCTTCTGAAGCATTGTAGGGTGCCTCACATCATAGCTTAAAGCTGCTTTGGATAGACATCCTCCCACCCTGAGAATATTGTGTTAATCTAAGAAAGCATTCGACAGATGTAGCTTGTTGTGTTTGCTCAGGGAGTATTCTTTCTTAATTTTTGTATTCTGAATTTTTTGTATATCTTCAGCTAAAGCTTCTTCTTGCACCAACCCGATAATAAAGATATCTGCTTCCCTTCGTTCTTGAAGATCGGTTGCTTCCTTGGCTGAAAGTCTTGAATGGGTCTGATGAATCTCTTGAGCCTAGCGACAGCTTTCACTGCTCTACACCAGTCAGAGAACATAGTGAGGCGATTCACCACTGATCTTTCTACTTTCGTCTTTTCTGCCTGAATTTAAGATTTGGTAAGCTCATGGTCAGTTATTTCGATTGTTTCCACCATTTCTTCTTGAGGTGGGATATGTTGCTGGCAAGTACTTCTTTGGTATGGGATACGATCTTGTGCAGCCAAAGATTTCCTGTTCTGCACAAGGCTTTGGACTCCTCAATCTGATGTATGGCTTCACCTGGTGAGTTTAAACTTATGAAGCCATCATCTACAGTAAAGCTTTGTTGTATGAACTTGATGGACTCTTCACTGAACCTCCCAAGACCCTGAGATGCCAGATGTTTAAACCCAAAGTTGGAGCAACCAAGGGATAAAGCTACCATGAAAAGGTGCACTTTCATCCGGTACTCTGAGGGTTTGGAAATCAGATTACCGTTGTCCCACCAGAGGAATCTTAGGTAATCTTGATGATCCTTTGCCAGGTGAAACTGGTGAAACACCATTTCTACATTGCACATCATAACTACTGGCCCTTACCTGAATCTGCATTGGACTCCAACGAATGTAGTAGTCAGGTCTGGTCCAGTTACAAGATAATCATTTAGAGAGATCTCTTGAAAGCTTGCTAAACAGTCGAAAACCACCCGGATTTTCAGGCAGGTTGGTTCTCAAGCTCAGCTTGTGGAACCTTCTCAGCATTTCCTCGAGTGATTATGTCATTCATGAAATGGACATAATCTTTTAATTATTGCTTATTCTTGCTCAGTTGTTGTTCGAAAGCAGAGAGTCTGTGAACTGCAAATAGTTTGTTGTATGGGAGATCAGGGTTGTCTGTCTTGCAAGGAAGCGTGAGTTCAAAGTGGCCATCTTCCTTCTGCCCGATACCTTCCTTCACTTTGGACAAAAAGAGAAGTCTTCCTGTGAAACCAATATGTCATCTGTGGTGTGTTCTGTGAAATCAGATTCAAGAGCCTTGATTGTGTCTGTTGGATAGATTTCCTTGACATGAGTTTTAGATTCAAAGTATGTTCTCCTCTTAATGCTAATGGAGGTTGCATGATAGGTGTTACTTGACGCACTATGACGCTGCGGCTTGTTTCCATTATATCACTGCAGTCGCAGTGACAACACAGTGCACTTCCAGTGCGCCTATATATATATACCTGCGGCTAAGACCAAGCCCCCACGCACCTGGTCCCATGGGGGGAGAGGCCAAGCCCCTCAGTGTCCACCACAAGAAATAGTTTTCTTCACCACACAGGATCTCCCTTGGAAGGAGGGCTAGCTGACAACTATCACCAATTAGAAGGCCTACTTCACAATCTAATGGTGGTGGGATCTTGTCATATAGCTGGTCTAGGTAAGGCCGCTGTTGAGCTCTTTGGGAAGTTGGAATATGCGCCCTGTTAGCTGGGATTAACTCTCTTGTGAAAAGTGATGGTAATGAAAATCTTTTGTCGAAGTTATAGCCTCTGACTTGCAAATTAGTCAATTTTTGACAAGTTATGTCTATTGACCTGTTAGACATAGTAGACAGCTGCAAACAAGCATTCTCCGTCCTTGTGTCGAGGTCATGAGCCGCCTCATCCAAAATGAAAGTTGTATTGCTCTGCATGTCTAGGAGAGCATAGACCAGAATTTCCGGCACACTTGGGGATGTATGTGTGCTTTGGCCTGCTTGCATGACTCGATTAGTAGTTCCTGTCGAAACTGGTATTTGGGGGACTGCTTTGTCCTTTAAGTTGTCTTCCTTTGGAGATACAAATGACGTTCTGAAAACTTGTCAATATGTAAACATGTTGGATATTTTTTCTGACATCTTTCACATGCACTTCTGTTATCACATCTCCTTGATTGATGACCTGTCTTCAAGCACCCAAGGCAAAGCTTTTTTGTCTGCACAAACTTGACACGATCTTGAACTGTCTTTTCAAAGAACTTCCTACATTTGGCAAGGGCATGTCCTGTTCTTTTATAGAAACGACATGATGGAATATTGTGTTGTGCTGCGTTTGTGAAAAGTGTCTTTGCTTGGACAGTTTGACCATGGTGTTGCCTTTGTCTTTCACCTTCGACTCTCTGGACTGCTTGAATGGATGCGATGGGATCACAAGCAAAATCTTCTTCCTTTGACAGGAAGTAGACTAACTCTTTGAATGATTGGTATCATGCATTTGCTAGTCTACTTTCCATCACCTTGAGTTTCCAACTCGACCCAAACCAGTCTGGCAGTTTCAAAAGAATTTTTAAACTTTCATTGCAGTCATTTAGGACTTCTAAAGTTTTGATGTGGGGCATTGCAGCTTCGTAACTCCGGAGGAAGTCTGCAAATTCTCTTAAATCAAAGCCATCCTTGGAGTTCATCAATGCAACTCATCTCTGAAGGACATCCCTATTATGAATGAGTCTCCAAAGTTTTTTCCAACAGTTGCCAGGCTGAGTCAATTGCTGTCTCTGTGCTTAGTAGGAAAAATCCTTCCACACCCTTCCTCGCAGTGCCACCTAGATACTGTTTTAGGAAAAACAATTTTTCGTTCTCGGGAATGTTTTCCTGCGAAATTAATGTTGCAAATGACAGTTGCCAATCATTAAACTTCAATGGATCTCCAATAAATACTGCAGGCTCTGGTGTCTGGGAAACAACTGGCACTGATAGCGTCCGGAAGTGCACTAACCAAAGAAACAAACAAAAAACAAATGGCTGCCAAGGAGAAGGCACGCTGGCTGGCAGGTCCAGTGTGTTTGTCTAAAAATCCTTCTAAAAACATCATAAGTCCTCTGAGTTTGCCATTTGCATGTTTGTTTGTTGCCTTTATTTGCTCCTATCTTCTCCTGAGCCTAACATGTCCAAAAAAAGTGGATAATCAAGCCTTTTTCCCAGCAAAGAAGAGCCTACAGCTTTTGCACACAAGACGGCTGGGTCATAGCCAAGCTTGGCCTCCTCCAGGTAAACATGAAGGCTCAAACCATCAAGATCGTTCCTGTATATGTTTCACCTTATGATTATTCTACTTTTGGCAGGTGATGTTGAATTAAATCCTGTGCCTCAAATGCTAACTGAAGACTTCATTGTTTGTGAGCAGCTGCTATCCTGGCTACCACCTCAGCTGACAGGTGAGCCACCACAGCTAACTTGGTGTGGTGCAGCCTACCACTGCAGCTACCCCACCTGATACCACCTCAGCTGACCGTCCGCCTTTCACCTCAGCTGACTGGCTACCCACTTCAGCTGACCTTCCACCTTCCACCTCAGCTGACCGGCTGCCCACCTCAGCTGACTGGCCACCCACCTCAGCTGCCAGCAGTAACAAAGAAGTAATTTGGGATACGCGGTCAAAATCAAAAGGAATTCTACTTAGTCACATAAATATCCGTAATATTGTTAATTAATCAGAGCAAATAGAACATCTGATAAGTGACTCCAATATTAATTTACTGGGAATATCCGAAAGTTGGTTGACTCCTAGACATAAAGACATAAAGACATTTTAAATGTGGACTAATACAATGACCTAGAGAAATGGAAATTGAATGTATTGCTTCTTACTGTAACACTATCCCCTCCAATGTCATTCACTGTGATCTGCCTGTATAGACCTACCTCTAATAAAGACTCCTTTTATGGTCAGCTTAAAACTATTTTAAATCAATGTGACCCCTTCAGAGAAATAATTTTGTTAGGTGATCTAAATCTTAATTGGAAAAAAAATTCCGACAGGAAGAAATTGAAACAACTTGCTGATTAACATACTCTGACACAGATCATTGATGGACCAACAAGAGTAACTAATATGTCAAAAACTACAATTTACCTACTCTTCACTAATAAACCTGATAGAATGGTCAAAACTTTTAACTTACTATCAGGTCTTTCTGACCACAATTTTATTCTAGAAATTAACTCATAAAAGTAAAACGTATTCATTTATACCTAAGTGTGCAACCAATCTTAAAAAAATATTTTTGAATGATACAGTTCTCAACATTCATGCAAAAACTAAAAGAAAAACTAAAGCTTTAAGCAGCTGCAATTCTCTCTGAAGCCATGGTCCCAATATATTTCTGGCTCCAAAACTCCTGCTTACAACTCAATATAAAAAAAAAAACTATGCATGTTCTTCTAGCGTCAGCAAACAGAGGGTGAGCAGCCATCTGTTCAGGTCAATGGAGAGCAAGTGGAGGTGGTTCAACAATTTAAATATCTTGGAGTAATCTATGATTCAAACTTAAGTTTCAAAGACCATGTCAGGAAAAAATGTCATATTGTTAAATTCAACTCGGCAAACTTCAAACAAATAAGGCCTTACTTGACGGTAGAGTCAGGAAAGGTTTACATGCACTCTATGGTATTTAGTCACATTAATGATTGCCACACGACTTGGTCCCACACATCGGGGAGCACTTTGAAGCCACTCAAGTCTCTTTTCAAGAAAACACTTAGACACTTAGAAAACACCTTAGATAGGAAGCCCTTGCATTGTCATTATTGTTACATTGTAAACAAATATAATATTTTAGATTTTGAGAGCTATCAGAAGTTTCTGGATTCTTGTCTTATCTTTGAAGCTCTAAACTGACTTGCTCTTCCACCATTAACAGGATTTTATATTTAGAAAAAACAATACTGGAGTAAGAACCAGAGCCCTAACCAGGGGAGACTGCAGTGTGCAAAGTCGAAGGGCTAAATTCAGTCAAATGGTGCCATCCATCAGCGGCACAACATTATGGAATACTGTGATGGAGCACATACAAAACTGTGGGACCTTTCATGCATTTAAAGGGGTCCTAAAAAATTGGTTGAAATCCAACCAGTCATGCTCCCATTAATGAACGCTGATTGAAATGCCCCTTTAACCTTTAACCTTTGTGACGATTAAATGCAAAATACACAATTCCTAATATTCACTTAGAATTATATAATTTTCTACCTTTAACCCTTTTGCCAATCAAAAATGATAAACATCTTCACATTAGATTCATCTCAAAACATATGGGCTTAATATAGTTTGCAAGGTTAATAGACCTGATCCCTTGATTGCAGCTTTAATGCTGAGTCGCTTCTCACACCACTTTAGCTTGAGGACTGGCAGAGCACTTAATGGCTTTACCTAGAAAAGTTGCACTTTCACCACAGTCTAATCCTCGTTGCTCTTTGTTGCTACGCCGACAATGTTTATCGGCCTCGCCTCTCTGATGTGCTGGATGTGCTAGACTCTCGTTGAGGTGGATCGGTTCTTACAGGCATTTATTTTGTTTCTTCTTCCTTTTTTGTGAGAACTGCCGGCACAAATACACAAATACTGTCATGTGAAAAAAGTGCGAACCCTATTAAAGCCTGTGTATTTAAAAATATATTTGGCCATATGGGTATTCAATATCAATTTTACTGATTCTGAGGGATCCACGTAATATAACTAAACAATTAAAATAATAAGAAAAGCCTTTTTAAACCTTATTGTTAAATATAATATAAAAATAATGCAATTTCTGCTGAGGAATAAATTTGGACACCGCCACATATTATCCCACTTAAAATGGTTAAAATCACACACAGGTGTATCATGTCAGGTGTACATGATCAGAACATTGTTACCCAGCATGTTAAAGAAGACTTGCCCTATTTAAATCTCAGATTTAGTCTGGTGCGCCCCTGACTGTTGAAGTGAGAGCCATTGTGAGATCTCAAGAGCTGTCTGATGCCCTCATAAGCGTGGCCACTTATGAGTCTAGTAAGGGATTTAAAAAGATCTCAAAGGAACTTGACATCAGCCATCCGGAAAATTGTTTATAATTGGAGGACATTCAAAACAACTGCCACCATGCCCAGGTCTGGCTGTCCAAGCAAATTCACCCCCAGAGCAGACTGCTAGATGCTCAAAGAAGTCATCAAAAATCCTAAAGTGTCATCATGGGAGCTAGAGCAGGCTCTGGCTACGATGGGACTAGACAAGTTTGACTCTCATGGGAGGTATGGAAGGAAGAAACCTTTGCTCTCCAAGTAAAACATGAAGGCCGGATTGAAGTTTGCCAGATAGAATGTAGACAAATACCATGACTTCTGGAATAATGTTCTTTGGACAGATGAGTCTAAAATTGAATTATTTGGACACCAGAAGACGTGTTTGGCGTAAACCAAATGCAGCCTTCCAAGAAAAGAACCTCATACAAACTGTGAAGCATGGAGGTGGCAGTATCTTGGTTTGGGGATGCTTTGCTGCAGCAGGACCTGGCCAGCTCACCATCATAGAATCCATCATGAATTCGACTGTGTATCAGAGGGTGCTTGAAGAACATGTGAAACCATCTGTAAAAAGTGATCGCTGAAACTGAACTGGACACTGCAACATGACAATGACCCACAGCATACCAGCAAATCCACCAAGGACTGGCTAAAAACTAAGAAGTCGAGAGTCCTGGAATGGCCAAGTCAAAGCCCTGATCTTAATCCCAATGAGATGCTGTAGGGTGACTTGAAACGGGCTGTACATGCAAGAAACCCCTCAAACATATCACAGGTGAAAGAATTCTGCATTGAGGAGTGGGGCAAACTTTCTTCTTATCGATGAGACTGATAAAAGGTTACCAAAATCATCTCACTGAAGTTATATCAGCCAAAGGGGTCAACACTAGTAAATAGGGGGAAAGGTGTCCTAATGTTTTCCTCCATTAAAATACACATTTTTGTTCAACTTTTTTATGTCTAAAATTATGTTGATTTTTGTTGTTTAATTGCAATTGAATCACTTCTTTTTCTAGAAATGCATAAACACATGATTGGACATTGATATGTGAACATTTCTTAAGGAAGAGCTGATTATTGAATGGGCTGTCCTAATTTTTTCACATAACTGTATATCAGTTCACAACAAATAAACAATGCCATGTACTGTAAACATAAACAAATGCATTGGTAATACAAAGAAATACCTCATTAGCCGCTTGCTGTGAGAGAGGTCCTTGACACCTTCGGCCGCACTTTGTAATAAGAGCATCAATTACATCTACTGTGGCAGCACACCGGTACTAAACCTTAGTTCCAGGCAAAAACGTTAAGTGCACAAAAAATTAAGTACACAAAGAAATTACCATGTTTTATCTTTTAACACATATATGAATTTGCTAATTTAACATTTTAATCAACATGAAATCATGAATCATTAATTTTAACCAAGGCAGGCCATTTTTGAACATAGATCACAACACATCTCCCACCGTTTGAGTGAAATGTAAGCAACTTTGTGCTGATATAACTCTCTTGAACATGTCCTCTGCACTGAGACTCAGAGAATGAAACCCAAATGAAAAGTTCCTTTCAAATCACTGGTTAGTTCAAAAGCCCATAACAAAGTCCTTTTCTGTCAGCATAAATCCACATCCAATTAACTAAAGATATATCTCCTTTACAAACAGTTACACTAGTTATCAGTCACTATACTTGTGTGATGGTCTCATGACACTGGTTAGCCTAGCTGTCCCCATGGGAAGACAGCCACCAGGGAGTCTTTTCAGGTGACCAGGTCTGTGGTGATAGGCTGCGCGAGGCCCCCTTATGATGGATGGTCATCTGCGTTGGCCCTCTAAGGAACCCCTTGCAAGTGATTCCAGTTGATCGCATCACATCTGCTGAGGTCCCCTTCTCCGTTCAAAAAAGCTAGCGGCTCTGCAGATATCCCGATGACCCCGGCCGGGGTCTTCCATCCTTTCTCCACATCCAACCTCACCCTGATGGGCTGGCCAGGATAAAGCACCGACAGTGGGCGGGCGGAGAGTCAGGAGTTGTTAAAGTGCTCTTAAGACTTCTCGGTTTTAGAGTCCTTCACCTGAACTTGGTCATGGCTGACAGGGTCCACTCATAGTTTCTTTTGTAGCATAGGGTCGGTCGTTCAAATGTGCCGCCCAAACATCAGCTGAGTGGGAGTAGCACCTGTTGCAATAGCATCAGAACAATCATTGTATCTTCCAATGTCTTTTTTTGCAGAAGGTACTTGGCACATGCCAGAATTATAGGACATTTTACTTCCTAGCACTGAAAGTTTATATAACGCATGTACAAGATCTTGTAGTTGTACAATGAATTATTCTTGTCTGGAGACAAACTCTAAATAAACTGGGAGAAAATACTGGTGGCGGTTTATACAATGAATACCAAACATGTTCAGAGGAGCCCCAAAATGCCATATCTCTAGTCCCAACCCCTCAATATCAGTAAATATAGTGTAAAAATCTATGTTGTATTATTCCGTTTATGGGTGTCTCATAATTTTGGAAACGTGTTTTAAGTGACATAAATTTAACTCTGCAAAGAGTCAGCGTCTCACAAAATGCATGCACATCTTTTGCATTTTAGCAGAAGAATACTTATTTACATGACAATGGTATTAATCCCCCCCCCTTTAGCTGCCACCTTATCGTGGTGGAGGGGTTTGTGTCTCAGTGATCCTGGGAGCGATGTTGTCAGGGGGCTGATGCCCCTAGAAGGGTCACCCAAGACAAACAGGTCCCAGGTGAGGGACTAGACAAAAGGGTGCTCGGAAGACTCTGATGACGGACAACAATTTTGGACCTAGTTTTCACCTGCCCGGAAATGGGGCACCGGGCCCCCCGCCTGGAGCCAGGCCACCCATGAGGCTTGGCCGGGCACAGCCCGAAGGGGCAACATGGGTCCCCCTTCCCTTGTGGCCAGGATGAGGATCAGCACCTCATAATCCGAGACCACGGTGCTCAACCGGAAATGGTTGGAGTGCACACTGAGGGTCAGGGAAGAGGTCCTGCCCCAAGTGGAGGAGTTGAAGTATCTCAAGGTCTTGTTCACGAGTGAGGGAAGGATGGAGCGGGAGATCGACAGTCGGTCTGACATGGTTAAGAGGGAGTTGAGCCGGAAGGTGAAGCTCTCAATTTACCAGTTGATCTACTGTCCAACCCTCGCCTTTTATTACTTTATTTTTATTTTTTTAACCCCCTGAGCCGTACCAATCAAGAGTAATGTTGCTACTCAACCCTGTGACTCACACAGTCCTGTTACTATATTTATGAAAAATATGTCTCAGCTCACAAGGGTTTGACATATTGCCCTTTAAAGAGTTTAAATAATCATAAACGTAGTGTGTTGGGGCAAATATATATATATTTTTTAAATATTTTTCATTAAGTTAAATATGGCAGTATTGAAAAGAAGCCAAAGGTCGATTTCAAAAGTTATGGAGTTGAAAATCAAATATTCATTTGGAACATTACTCTGTACCTAAAAGGTAAAGGAATTCTGGTTTAAAAATTCCAGGGCTGTGCAAAATACTGCAAATTTCAAAATTCCACCATTTAAAACCCTGTCTAGCATTTCATAGTGCACTTTTTATTGATGAATTGGTAACAGAATAGTGAAAGATTTTGAGCCCCAAATGGTATCCGATCCCAGAATCAGCAACTAGCAGACAAGAATAGGCACACAGCCGAAGAATAGCCTAAACAGGACTTGGACTTTTGCCTTGCTTGGTAATTAACCGGCCTCCTAAACAGGAGATGGCTGTGTGTGCATATACAGGATACATCAACTTGTGATGAATCCTATTTGTGCGTAGGAACATGTGAAAATGTCTGCACAACTTTTACCATGCCTACTTACAAAACTGAATGGTAGAACAATGAAACTACTAACAGAGGGCATTCAGAGTCACAGTGGTCAGCATGAAACCTCACACAGCAGTAAACCTCACGCATGCCCCTTGTTCCCTTGAATAAACAAGATTTCTCAATTACTAATTTATTGGACAATTTTAATAATTTGTTTTACAGATTATAAATGATAGCTTTGACAGGACAACTCAAAAAAGAACTTGAACTGCACATGCCATGGCTAATATTGCACTCCTGGGGTATTCGGACAACCGTTTTCAATGACTGTGCTTATGTGCTCAACAAGAGTATACAGTGGCTTCTAAGCAGTTACCGCTTCGCCAAAAATAAATTGATTGATTTATGCCAAGTTGTGGGAGTGAGTGACAAAAGACACCAAAGCCATACCAGTACACCTCTAGCTCCTGTTTACCCTGGGATTTTTGGCCACTGGAACATTTCAGCGGGAGACTGGAGACATATACGGCATTTTACAGCTGACAGTAAGCACAATTATATTGGCAGTGTTGGATGCAATAATTTCTCTGGGCCCAACCTACATCAAGTTCCCATACAGCTATCTTGCGATTGTGTGAAATCCTTGTTCAATATCGGCTTGTTGGTGATGGCCAAACATAATCGTACCCACATCACAATAAAAGCACAGTAACACAATGAATTCAGTTACAAGAGCAGGAAAGTATTTAATTCGGTCAATGCACAAATCATCTATGAACCACATACAACTCTGTTTAACTTTTTTTTTTTTTCCGCTTTCTTTGAGTAGGGACAATGCACAACTGGTCTATGACAAGAAGAGATGCCATGTGCCAGGTTAAAGCAAAAGAATGCTAATTTCTACCCATAGTCCTGGACTACGGGAGGAAATTGCCAAGCCAGCGTTGTTGCCCAGTGGCCTGGAGGAAAGCACGACTCATTCATTCTGCAGAGCAGCTCAGTGGGCCTCCAAGCAAAAGCTTTGTATGGTTATTATAGCACATCTATGGGTGATCTGTGAGCCATGACACACCTTTTTTCAACATGACTTTTATGTCACACCATTTCTTTTTCATTTCTGACACTGCTAGATCTTCTGATCCAACAGAATTAACTGCGGCCGCTACCTTCTTCCACATTGAATTCTTACTTTTGTTTGTGATACCTGCATTAAATCAATATTTTGTGCTTTGTCTCAACTTCCCCTACGGAAACCTCAATCTCCTTGTTGGTGAAATTGCTCTTCTTTGCCCTCTTTGCAATGATTTTGGAAAATAAAAAAATCCACTCATACCCTCTTAAAGGGATTGCCGCTACAGTCAATTGGGGTTGTTTCTGAATGCAAATGAAGCAAATAAGCATGAGCATGGGTGTTTCGAACAGGAGGGATTTATTAACAGAGATTACTTACAAATCTGCATACTGCATGTGTGTGCATATGCTTGTGCTTGCATTGGCGTATACATGCGTGCATGTGTGTGTGTGCATGTGTGTGTGCGTGTGTGCGTGTGTAAGTGGTATATTTGAAGCTTAGGAGCAGGTTTTAAGTTGTACTATCATGGTACTGACAGGAGGAGAAATGGAGTCGGAGTTTTCTTGAAGGAGGAGTTTGTTAGGAATGTTCTGGAGGTGAAAAGAATGTCGGATAGACTCATGAGTCTGAAACTGGAAATTGAAGTTGTGATGCTCAATGTTGTGAGTGGCTATGTCCTACAGGTAGGATGTGAGTTTGCCCCGTAGAAACAAGACATAGAAATATTTGCAGCACCCTCTGTTGCAAATATGCAACATAGGGGATATGGGGTTAAAGGAAAAGGAGAGGTTTTTGAATGAGTTAGATGAAGTGATGCAAAATATCCCCAGAGATGAGGGAGTGGTAATTGGTGAAGACTTCAATGGACATGTTGTTGACATGGAAATAGAGGTGATGAAGAAATGGGCAGGCTTGGTATCCAGGATAGGAACGCAGAGGGACAGATGGTGGTAGACTTTGCAAAAAGGATAGAAATGGCTAGAGTGAGCACTTTTTACAGAAAAGCCAGAAACAGAGGGCAACTTTTAAGAGGTAAGAGCACGCAGGTAGACTGCATCCTGTATAGACGAGGTAATCTGAAAGAGATCAGTGACTGCAAAGTAGTGGTAGGTGAGAGTGTAGCCAGACGGCATAGGATGGTGGTTTGTAGGATGTCTCTGGTGACAAGGAAGATCAAGGGGACAAAGGCAGAGCAGAGGACAAAGTGGTGGAAGCTGAAAAGGGATGAGTGTTGTATGGTTTTCAGGGAGGAGATGAGAAAGGCTCTTGGTGGTCAGGGAGAGCTTCCAGGTGACTGGACAACTACAGCTAATGTGATCAGGGAGACAGGTAGGAGAGTACTTGGTGTGTCGTCTGGAAGGAAAGTAGATAAGGAGACCTGTTGGAATGAGGAAGTGCGGGAGTGTATCCAGAGAAAGCGGTTAGCAAAGAAGAAGTGGGACACTGAGGGGACTGAAGAGAACAGAAAGGGGTAAAGATGCAGTGTAAGGTGAAGATAGAGGTAGCAAAGGCAAAACAAAGGGCGCAAGATGACTTATATGCTCGGTTGGACAGTAAGGACGGACAGACTGATTTATACAGGTTGGCAAAACAGAGAGATAGAGACGGAAAGGATTTGCAACAGGTCAGTTTGATTAAGGATAGGGGGGGATATGAATTGACAGATGCTAGAAGAGTGATGGGAAGATGGAAAGAGTACTTTGAAGAGCTGCATGAGGAAAATACATTTCCCTCTTCCACATATAATATATGTGAAAAATAAAGTATCAAAGCTTATTTATTTTAAATAAATCCAAATATATTTTACCTGGCCACATATTGAGAATGTAGCATTGCTCAATGATACTGCCTTATTTTACTTATTGTACAGAAGTGTGGGGTAACACCTATGAAAGCACTATAAAGCCATTTATATCATTAGAGAAAAGAGCCGTCTGAATAATACAGAGAGCTGCATTTTGAGAACAATCAAATTCACATTTCATTAAGTCAAAATTGTTAAAATTCGAAAACATCATAGAATTGCAGACATTATTGGTCATGTTTAAAGCTAAACACAGAGTTCAACCAGAAGATATACAGAATTTTTTTTTTACTTTTACATCAGAGAATGGAAACCATAGGAGGATGTTTAACTTTAAACATCAGTTTGCACGAACAACATTAAATCAAAAGTGCTTATCTGTTAAAGGTGTAAAACTTTGGAATTCTCAGGAGAATGAATTAAAACGTTGTCTACAAAATTTTCATCTTAAAAGGTTGTATACAACAAAAGATATTGAATCATATAAGCTTCATGTGTGAGTGGATGTGTTTTGTATTGTAAAAATATATGCAAATGTTTCAGATATAATTTGGTGAAAATTGTACCAGGGGTAATCAGGGTAGATTATCACATGTTTGTATGATGTTGAAAAGGGGCGGAAAAATGTAAGACTTGTATTCTTCTTATCTGCTCCTTTCCAATCATGTAAATGTTTAAATCATGTATTGTAACGGCCAATTTATCATTGTGTGAACAACAAGCATCTTCATGACAGGAGCATTTAAATAAATACAAATACAAATACAAATACTATGCAATAGAAGAATATCAGCTAGAATGAAAGGAAAGGCATACAAGACAGTGGTGAGACCAGTGATGCTGTATGGTTTGGGGACAGTGACATTGAAGAAAAGACAGGAAGCAGAGCTGGAGGTAGCAGAGATGAAGATGATGAGGTTCTCTTCGGGAGTGACGAGGACGGATAGGATCAAGAATGAGTCCATCAGGGGGAAGGCACATGTTAGATGTTTTGGAGAGAAGGTCAGAGAAGCCAGACTGAGATCATTTGGTGATATACAGAGGTGGGATGGTGAATATATTGGTCGACAGTTGCTGGAATTGGAGATGCCAGGCAGGAGGTCTAGAGGAAGACCGAAGAGAAGATTTTTGGACGTAGAGAGAGATGACATGAAGCTAGTTGGTGTGAGAGAGGAGGATACAGAGAATAGGGTGAGAAGGAGAAGGCTGATTTACTGTGGCGACCCCTGAAGGAAAAAGCCAAAAGAAAAAGATGAGACTTACAAGTCTGTATACGACAGGTGTCTGCATGTTTGATTAATACAGATTTTTTTGAACTGTGCACACTCTAAATTTTTAGTCACATATAAGTATGACATCCCAGGTTGTAAAATTTGCAGACTGCGGCACGCATGCTACCAACCAGGAGAATTGGACAAAGAACTTATCAAACAAGAGACTGTAACATGCAGAAATAGATGCCCTTGCCAAAGGCATAAACTTCGCTGTGACACCAGAATGGATCCCAGTCATGAACATCTGCTACAGAAATGACCATTCAAAACAACCAACTCACCAGTTCTAAAGCAAATCAACTCAGGTTTGAAGTTTAAACTGCAATCTCTGGTGTAAAGGACCCACTGTCCAATTGGACCATTGAAGAGAAGAAGGAACTTATATCACTCCAAAAAGCCACCCCCCTGCCCAGATCCAAGGCTGAAACATGGCCCCGGTGACTACTGCCTGAGCCTCAGCCTAAGTGATCTTATGGATTTCATTTGTTTCACTCAATCCAAACTTTTGCTGTTCAAGTATTCAAATTCTAACAAACTCACAGTCCATTAGAACTAAGGGAGCCTCTCAAATGACTGATGAAATGTTTTCAAGGGAAGAAATCATGTCCAGTTGCTGTGATAAGATTCAACAAGGATTAATCATGACCAAGATGACTGAGAACCTAAACCTGAATCTGAATCACTATATGCATGTTCATGCACTGTATGTCTTGACAGTACTGATGGGTACTCAAAAATAGCGAAGGATCTTGGCAAAAGTCTCACATACTCTTTTAGGTTTTTGAATCACAGCACCTTCAAGACCATCAGTAATGGGAATCAAAATTCTATATCCTTAGGCAAAGAACATTGCCACCAATGCAAAGGAAAGACAGTTGTATGTGTGTGTGTATCTGTGTGTATGTTTGTGCACGTGTGTGCGAGAGCAAGAAATTCAAGAGAAATTGCAGGGAATCAAAATAGTAGAATTACAAAAAATAAGCAAGGAAAGCAATGCATATATGATATAATAACACAGGCCTTTTTGTACAAATTCCACACTTGCATTTTCTCTCCAAATTGTATCTGAATATGAAATTCATTGTAAATGACAGATAAAAAAGGACATCTTGTTGTACTCCTCCTGGGTAATAATCACTTATAAAATATTGTCTAGTTATTAAAAAAACATCAGTTTCTTTACTGTAGGAAATGTCCAACTTGATGTGAAAGTGTTTGACTTTCAGAGAAAATTGATAATGGCAGAAAAAAAAACTATCTCTGACTAGCCAAGGGAGGGAAGGGTCATTTTTTGACAACTTTTTGCATCTTAGTGGAGCTCATCCCCGCATCAAAACTATGTATGACTGCATTAAAAGGGGGTGGTGAAGGGTTTGTACTGCAAATTTTCTTTGCCGTAAAGAATAGGGTACATCTCTCATTTGAACAAGTGAAACAGATGTAATTAGTTATAAATATAAACCGTGATGTGTAATCAGCAAATGTCATCAAAATGTCCTTGCTTTATTGCGCGTAACTCCTGTTTTTTAACGCCAAAAATATTACCTTGTGACACATCCTTTAGTGCTCTTCAGAGACAACAAAACTTTACAGGAGACTTCACACCTCTTGCCCATCTTGAGATGTTTTGATTCACAGGATTGACAACCTTATTATGTGGGACACTTAATATTGATATTACGCTGCAGCGGTGCGGTTGCCATGGTCACAGAGTAAGAGACATTTAATTTTCTCTCTTCCATCATCATTATCTATGGGGCCATCTGTTGTGGAAAATGAATTCAGCCTCATTTGCATGACTGATAAGCACATTCTTTATCTGTACCATAGAAGGTCATATGCCACAGATTTTGAGACTAAAAAGAGTAAACGAGGGTGAGGGGTGAAATGAAGCGTGGACTTACCTCTGTGTATAAGCTAAATAGGATCTGTGTATTTGATTGTCTGTTTGAGCTGACGTGTGCATGGGTCTGCATAATGCATTGACATGTAACACTTATGTATGTCCTTTTTGTTTATACACGTGCCATGCCTTTGTTCTCGTGTATGTTCTTGTCTGCGCATGTGCATGCATGTGTTTGTGCTTGCATTGGAGAATGTATGCATGCATGTGTGTGTGAATTGGGGTGTGTGCGCTTGTATGTGGCATATTTGTTTAGTTTACTGGATAAGAATGGAGCCTCCTCAAGCCGCCATCTTAACATGCTGGGGGTTTGCGCGTTCCAGGGATCCTTGGAGCTAAGTTGTCAGGGGTTTTATGGCCTTGGTTGGGTCACCCAGGGCGAACAGATCCCAGGTAAGGGACCAGACATAATTTGGCTCAGAAGATCCCCACAATGACAATCAAAAAAGTACTCTGTTTCCCCTTGCCTGGAAACTGGCAACCCCCTCTTGAGCTAAACCAGGGATTGGGCTTGACAGCATGGGTCCCCTTCCTGTTCCTTTCCAGTTTGTGGATGGGCTACAGGTGGATAATCATGCTGCTGGTTGCTTTTCTTGGGCAGGGCATTGACTGATGTTATTTGACTCCCACTTGGGTTATAAATCAGGCACAATTTCAACAAAATTCATGTATTGCCAATTGACTTGTCCAATAAGGTCCGGTATTTTAAAATTGAACACATAGAGATAGATAGATAGATTTATACGAAACATTTTTTGGGTCTTCTATGAATATTTTTGATTTTCCAAGCCCCATCAACTTAAATATGGACAAGACCCTTAAAGTCATGCACACACATTTTGACATTTACATGAGCAATTCTTTAATATTGCAGATGCTGTCTTCAATAGAATCTCTTAGTAACAAGTACATGCTATCTCCCCTTCTGCCTTCTCCACCATTTTTTGTTATTTTATTATCATTCTTCACAAAAGTTTGTATAACCTGCATTGGTTTTTCAAGAGGCTCTTGCATTATCTCTTGAGTCATCATCTTTGACTCTCCTCTCTCAAAAGAGCGAGTCAAAAGTAAGTCACAGTCATTAAATTGGAGCCCACAAGGCTCTCACAGTGCACACCCCAAGTTAAGAAGTGAGTGATCTCTCTCTCTCTCTCTCTATATATATATATATAGAGAGAGAGAGAGAGAGAGCTTTGGGGGTGGACTGGGATGATAATGGAGGCCCTAAGATTAGAATAGAGGTCCTTAAGAATATTCCTTCAATCATCCCACAGTGGGGAAATTTCAACCACTCACAGCAGGAAGTGGACAGTGGAAGGTAAGTTGTCAAAAATAGAGAAAACTAAGAATAAACAATAAACAGTGTTAAAGATATTTATATATATCTTCTTCTTCTTTTCCTCTCGGCTTTTCCCTTCAGGGGTCGCCACAGCGAATCAACCTCCTCCATCTAACCCTATTCTCTGTATCCTCCTCTCTCACACCAATATATATATATATATATATATATATCTATATCTATCTATCTATCTATCTATCTATCTATCTATCTATCTATAGATAGATAGATAGATAGATAGATAGATAGATAGATAGATAGATAGATAGATAGATAGATAGATACATAGATAGATAAATAGATAGATAGATATAGATATAGATATAGATATAGATATAGATATAGATATAGATATAGACATAGATATAGATATAGATATAGATATAGATACGTGTGTGTGTTTGTGTGTGTGTGTGTTTGTGTGTGTGTGTGTGCTTGTGTGTATGTATGTGTGTGTATATATATATATACATATGTATAAAAACAGTTAGGGCTTGTTTTACAAATTTCACCTCGCCAAAACAATATGATAATATATAGACAGTATATACAGCAGGGATGGTGGAATGGTGGAGTAGGTGTCCCAGTATTCCCCCTCTACATCTGATAGGAAAGCCTGAAATTGTTTGTGGTTTAGTTCTCCTGCTTGAGTTGTGTTGACAGTTTCCACGAGTGTTCATCAAATCGCTAAGCGGGACTACTTTGGCACAGAGGGCTTCTTGGTGAATGATACAATGCATCTTTACAGCCTCACCTCCGCTCTCTTGCACCTTGCTGCACACCATAGAAGCCATTCCTAGGCGCTCATCTGTCATAGCTGGAGCCCCATCGGTAATAACTCCACACAGCTTTTCCTATTGAAGTCCCATCTTGTCGATTGAAACTGACACAGCTTCAAAAAAGTACTTTCCAGTTGTTGTGCCTTTTAGACTCCTGAAATTAAGCAGCTCTTCCATGATGCAAAAATCATCGTCAACTCCCCGCTAAAAAAATAACAGCTGTGCAGTGTCTGTGGCATCTGGGCTCTCATCACATGGGATCAAATAAAAATCAAAAGCACAAGCTTTGTTTGACACTTGAAGTTTTATGTTGGCTGACAAGTCTTCAATGCGCCGCACAACTGTGTTTCTGGACATGCTAATGTTATTGAAGTCCTGCAGTTTTTCCGGGCACATTATTCTCACGACCTTAGTGAGACATTGTTGTATAACTTCACCATCTGAGAAAGGTTTTCCTTGATGGCTGATGAGTTGAGCTACTTCATAACTTGCCTGTGTGGCATTTTCTTGTATTTTCTGAGCACGAAAAAAAATACTTTTGTTGATTTTTCAGGCTTACGGTCATTTTCTTAACTTTCTCTTCTCTTTCAACACCAGTGTAAGAAGTGTAGGTTGGATGTTTTGTTTCGTAGTGTCGTCGGACATAATACACTTTCATCACTGCAACAGTTTCGTTGCAAATTAAACAGACACACTTCTCATTGATTTCTGAAAAGAAATCTTAATTTCCTCACCGTATCAGAAATTTCCTGCACTCACTTGTGTTTTTCCGTTTCTTTGGTTCAGCTATTTTTGGTTGTCGTAGACTTTTTTTAATTGAATACTCTTGGCAGGAACTGCCTTGTTCAAGACAGTATCGCCACCCAGTGTTGGAACTAAGAAGTGCAATGCAGTCATGCGCAAGTTTCATGTGTGGGGCATATTCAATTACATTTTTTAGAATTTGTTGCTGGTCAATTAAAAATGGACCACAGGCCGCAGACACAGGCCGCAGTTGCCCCACGGACTGTAGTTTGGACACCCCTGATATACAGTGTAAGCAGTATAAACATGCAAAAGTTGTGACTAGCAGCAAACAACAGCGATACTTCCAGTGGTAACAGAGCAGTAGTAACACCTGTGTTTTGTCCAAGTGAGTGGATGTGTAAGAGAGTGAATGAATGGATATTGAGTAGATGAATGGAAGAGTGAATGAATGAATGAATGAATGAATGAATGAATGAATGAAAGAGAAGTCTATCGAGAGCAGAGCTGAGTGTTAGATTGTCTAACAGCAGCTGGCAGGAAGGACCTACGGAATCTCTCCTTCACACACTTGTGGTAAAGGAGTCTGTCGCTGAAGGAGCTGCTCAGTGCCGTCATGATGTTATGCATGGGGTGGGAGGCATTGTTCTTCAGAGATGATAGCTTGCCCACCGCCCTCCTCTACCCCCCCACCTGCACTGATTCCACGGAACCCTTCAAGATGGAACTAGCCTTCCTCAGCAGTTTATGGATCTTCTTCCTGTCAGCCGCTGATAGGCTGCTGCTCCAGCAGACTACTCCAAAGAAAATGGCTGATGCCACTACAGTGTCGAAGAAGGTCCTTAGGAGAGCTCCCTGCACTCCAACAGACCTGAGTCTCCTCAAAAGGTACAGTATGCTCTATCTTTTCCTGTACAAAAGAGCAGGCTGGTACATGGCATTTCTCCAGTGTGGTGTTAAATATGTCAACAAACACTGGAGATAGCTGGTCAGCACAGTGCTTCAGGGTGAATGGAGAGATACAGTCTGGCCCTGCTGCTTTGTGGGGGCTCTATCTCTTGAAATCCTATTTACATCTCTTTCCATACGCTGATGATGTGATACTGGAGTGACGAAGGACAAAGTGCCCGGAAAAACTGTAGGGCAAAGTTATTATTATTATTATTATTATTATTATTATTATTATTATTATTATTATTATTATTATTATTATTATTATTATTATTATTATTATTATTATTATTATTATTCCATCCATCCATCCATCCATCCATCCATCTTCGGCCGCTCATCCTTAGTCGGGTCGCAGGGGCAGCAACCGGAGCAGGGAGGCCCAGACTTCTCTCTCCCTAGCCACATGGTCCAGCTCTTCTGGGGGGACCCCTAGGCGTTCCCAGGCCAGCCTAGAGACATAGTCTCTTCAGCGTGTCCCGATCTAGGAACGTAGATCGACTGGTAAATTGAGAGCTTCGCCTTATGGCTCAGCTCCCTCTTCACCACGACAGACCGGTACAGAGTCTGCATCACTGCAGACGCTGCACCGATCCGCCTGTCGATCTCCCGCTCCATCCTTCCCTCACTCATGAACAGGACCCCAAGATACTTGAACTCCTCCACTTGAGGCAAGACCTCTTCCCCGACCCAGAGTGGGCACTCCACCTATTTCCGGTTGAGCACCATGATCCCGGATTTGGAAGTGCTGATCTTCATCCTGGCCGCTTCATATTCGGCTGCGAACCGGGAGAACTATTCCAGGGAGAGCTGGAGATCATGGCCTGATGGAGCCAACAGGACCACATCGTCTGCAAAAAGCAGAGACTTGATCCCATGCCCACCAAACCGGATCCCCTCGACACCTTGGCTGCGCCTAGAAACTCTGTCTATGAAAATTATGAACATTGGTAGCAAAGGGCAGCCCTGGCGGAGTCCAACTCCCACCGGAAACGGGTCCAACTTACAACCGGCGATGCGGACCAAGCTCCGACTCTTGGCATACAGGGACCGAACAGCCCGTATAATGGGGGTCGGTACCCCATACTCCCAGAGCACCCCCCACAGGACTGCCCGCGGGAGACGGTCGAATGCCTTCTCCAAGTCCACAAAACACATGTAGACTGGTTGGGCAAACTCTCATGCCCCCTCGAGAACCCTGCTGAGGGTACAGAGCTGGTCCACCGTTCCACGACCAGGATGAAAACCACACTGCTCCTCCTGAATCCGAGATTCGACGACCCGGCAGACCCTCCTCTCCAGCACCGCTGAATAGAGGCTCAGGGAGGCTGAGGAGTGTGATCCCCTGTAATTGGAGCACATCCCCCGATCCCCCTTTTTAAAAAGGGGAAACACCACCTCGTCTGCCAGTCCAGTGGCACTGTCCCCAACGCAATGCTGCAGAGGCGTGTCAAACAGGACAGCCCTACAGCACCCAGAGCCTTGAGGAACCCAGGGCGGACCTCATACACCCCTGGGGTCCCGCTACTGAAGAGCTTTTTGACTACTTAAGCAAATTCAGCCCCGGAGACAGGAGGACCCCCCCCAGGGTCTCCCGGCTCTGCTTTCTCATTGGAAGGTGTTTCGACGGGATTGAGGAAGCCTGAGAAGTATTCCTGCCACAGATCAACGACGTCCCGCGTTGAGGTCAGCAGCGCCCCGCTCCCACTGTAAACAGTGTTGACGGAGCACTGCTTCCCCCCTGAGACGCCGGGTGGTGGACCAGAATCTCCTCGAAGCCCACCGGAAGACGTTCTCCATGGCCTCTCCGAACTCCTCCCACGCCTCAGTTTTTGCTTCGGCGACTGCTGTCAACTGCCTCCGGAGTCCCGCAGGCCAAAAAGGCCCGATAAGACTCCTTCTTCAGCTTGACAGCATCCCTCACCGCTGGGGTCCACCAGCGGGTTCGAGGGCTACCACCCCGACATGCACCGACTGCCAACTCTGACCTGCCGCCTCGACAATGGAAGCGCGGAACATGGCCCATTCGGACTCAATGTCCCCCGCCTCCCTCGGGACGTGGCTGTAGCTCTGCCGGAGGTGGGTGTTGAAGCTTTCCCTGACAGGAGACTCTGCCAGACGTTCCCAGCAAACCCTCACATTACGCTTGGGTCTACCAGGTCTGACTGGCATCGTCCCCCACCATCGGAGCCAACTCACCACCAGGTGGTGATCAGTTGACAGCTCCACCCCTCTCTTCACCGGAGTATCCAAGACATGACCACAAGGTTGATTAAAGAACTGTAGCCCAAGGTGCGTTGGTGAGCTGCTGTTGGGTGCATAGCCACAAACAACAGTCAGAACCTGTCCCCCTACCTGAAGGCGGAGGGAGGCTACCCTCTCGTCCACCGGGTTGAACCCCAACATGCAGGCGCCGAGTCGAGGGGCAATCAATATGCCCACTCCCGCTAGGCGTCTCTCACCGGGAGCAACTCCAGAGTAGCAAAGAGTCCAGCCCGTCTCGAGAGGCCTGGCTCCAGACCCCACGCTGTGCTTCGAGGTGAGTCCAACTATATCAAGTCGGAATCTCTCATCCTCACGCACCAGCTCTTTCCCCGCCAGAGAGGTGACATTCCATGTCCCTAGAGCGAGCTTCTGTAGCCGAGGGTCGGACCACCAAGGTCCCCACCTCCGGCCTCCGCCCAACTCACACTGCATCCGACTCCCTTGGCCCCTCCCGTGGGTGGTGAGCCCAGGGGAAGGGGGTCCCATGTTGTCCTTTCGGGCTGTGCCCGGCTGAGCCCCATGGTTGCAGGCCCGGCCCCCAGGCACTCGCCATCGAGCCCCACCCCCGGGCCTGGCTCTTCTGAGCTCCGCTTTGTCTGGCCCCTCACCTGGGCCTTGGGTGACCCTTCTGGGGGCATGAAGCCCCCGACAACATTGCTCCCAGGATCATCTGGACACGCAAACCCCAACACCACGATAAGGTGGCAGCTCGGGGAGGGGATCATTTATTTATTTATTTATTTATTTATTTATATTCTTCTTCTTCTTCTTCTTCTTCTTCTTCTTCTTCTTCTTATTCTTCTTCTTCTTCTTCTTCTTCTTATTATTATTATTATTATTATTATTATTATTATTATTATTATTATTATTATTATTATTGTTGTTGTTGTTGTTGTTGTTGTTGTTGTTGTTGTTGTTGTTGTTGTTGTTGTTGTTGTTGTTGTTGTCGTCGTTGTTTTTCATTTTTTCAGCTCTCAATTCTTCAATTCTTCTTATTCACCTTTTGTCTGTGGTGTGAATGCATCCAAAACCGATGGTGTATTTGGTCTCCAAGATGCTGACCTGTGAACTCCAGGTCAAGAAACCTCAGAATTTTCTCAGGGATCTATAAAGTATATCTGATTCTGATTTCTGATTCTCTGTCTGATTCTGCACCTTCGTGCCATCAGCTGATACAAAAAAAACATGTGCATTTGAAGCTGTTGCAGTATTGTAGTGATACCAGCTGGCAAGTAAACTGCTGGTTGTAAGAGTAACTCAGAAACCTGTAGAAAGTGGTAGCAAGACTTTTTCTTAACAATTTTGTCATTGAGTGGTTTCTGCCTGAGTGCATCCTTTTTATGAAAGCAAATATGGAAACATTTTGTTTGTCAACACTCAATCAAGTGGACTCACAGTAATTGATTAGTTTCATATTGAACACATAATGATAATAATGATAATATGCCTGGCCAAAAAATATTACTAGGATCATCACAGAAAATTGCAGGTGTGAATTTTTTATCCATCCATCCATTGTTCAACCACTTCTTTGGGACTGGGTCATAGTGGCATCAACCAAAGATTTTAACCAGATGTCTCGGTTCCCAGCTCAGGACTGCAGGTCTCACACTGCAAGCTTGTCCAGGATGTTAGTGTTCTGTACCCTATCTCCAGGCTAAAAACAGCTCTGTTCCTCTCTTCAACTGTGTGATCAGAGCGTAGTGCTGCAGATCTAATGAGACAACTATGAAGTTGATCATTGATTTTTGACTGAGGGTGTTCTGGTACCAAATACACCTACAAACATCCTTATGATCAAAAATTGTGTTTTTTATTGGCCAATATGAATCCCCTTATGCATAGTCTATCAGTAGATATTGTTACAGGCGATTTCTGTGCACCTCATTTACAGACACCATTTTGATGCAACGCACAGAGCAGTCCCTCTCCTCTCCTCAGCGTGGCAGCTCATGCAAGCACAGACTGGTGTTTTGTTGTCAGACACAATAAAACAATTTCAGGAGGAGTGGTGAGCATTTCGTATACAGGTATTCGTATAATTGATGTACTGAATGACCGTGTGACAAATTTGTTTCTGTTTCCCTTTCCTTCCATATCCACTAATGAGGCACCCATTTTAAACATTTTCTATTTCATCATCAGGCACTTCTTTCAAATGCTCACCCAGATATTAACATTTAGGACATAATAGACTGCAACATGTGCTTAAACAGCTTTACTTTTTACAGGCTCATGGTTCTTTCATAATATGAGTGACACATACAATGAAGTAACAGCTTGAAATTCTATTTCAAAATTGTAGTCGTAATACTGCCATGATTCCTCAAATTAGTTGCACTTGCCTTAGCCATGGACAGAGCTCCCTATTGTTTATCTGATTAGCAATACAGGGGAAATTAATTGTGCTGAGTTGGCAGTAGCACAGCGGAATAAGAATTTGAAATGTTGAACACCCATAGGGCATCAATGTCTCAACACACTGGAGTAGTTATCCTGTGTTCCGCAATTGCCTTGCAGCTTTGTTCAAGACAGCAGTATCTGTTGTTTCTGCAAATTACTGCTGTTAATTTTTTTTTTTTTTGGAATTGTCTAATGAGGAAGGTCAAAATGATTAGTCAAATACAAATGCTTTCAGGAAAATAAAAGGAAAAGCAGTATATAGATCCATGTGTTGGAATGCTATTCTGAACATTTGTGTTTGAGAATGAATTTATTTCAACATTTTTTGGGGTATGACCGACACATGAGAAAATCTCATAATTCTGTTCTTATGAATTGCAGCATTTTTATCTGTGTCTTCCCCAGTTGCTGAAAATGAATGTATTGCCGCCTCTCGCCAGGTACGACACTAACCTAATTTATAATATAATTATGATGATGTCTCAGGGATCACATTAGCATTCACCATGTTTGCGAAATGGGAAAATATGGAAATCATCACATTGTTATTCCCATTTTCCTTCAGAAATGAGTGCACATAAATGTCATCCTATTTATGGTTTGAAAAAGATTATATGATAATAGTCTTTTGTTTGTGAGCAGTCCATTATCGTTGGTCATCAATGAACACATGGCTACAACTAGCATGTTTCAATTCCCATTCATATTCTGTGCTCTTGATTCTGCTGCACAGTCCAGCCTTGCAGCTTAGCATTGGCTGAAAATTCTTTAAATAATAGAAAGCCAAGATTGGATAGGGACTACCTTTGAATGAGGATCCTGTATCGCAGCTCCGTGTGTGTTCACAGGCTAAATAATGTGTGGAAGTAAAGAGCATTTTCAGCTATAAGGCACACAAGTATGTGTCTCGCATTTGAAATAGATGCACTGCAAATGTTTTCACATAGCTCAGTCACCCCCCAATGCGCTCACACAAACACACTCCCAACCCCCTCCATCTTTACCAGGGGCCCGTGGGAAGAACCAAGTCTGAGAGCAGATAGTCTGCAGCCCTAAATATATGTATAAAAGGAAGAAGGGAAAGGGAGGGCACATTAGCAGGCAGGGGAGCAAAGGAGAGCGAGGCAGAGAGGGAGAACATATTGAGTGTTGGAGGGCGTACATCCACGCTGTACAGAGAGTGAGATGCACAAAGAAGGAGAGAGAGGGAAACCAGTTCAGCCTATAGAACTGAAAGAGGAGGGAGAGCGCTTTAAGGTGTCTTGAACCAGCTCTCCCTCTCTTCTCAGCACAAACACATGCTTGTACATCTCTACCAACCTCTTCCGACGCATACATAGATATACACATACACTCACACACGAACATACATACAAACATGCATACACACAGAAACACGCACACGCACAAGCACACGCACATGCACACAAACACTCACACATACACACACACAAGCAAACACACACATCTGCTATAGGGTATACCAGCCGGCTTTGGCAGTCCTTTCCTTTGTTGTTTTCTCTTTTCTCTATTGGTTAGTCTCAGCAGCTGCACCGTGTGTGCCTCTATCGTTTGGGTGGCTGCATGTGTATTTGTTTGTGGAGTCTGCTAGGCAGTGGGTGGAGGATGCCACAAGCCATATCCAGGTAAGTCCATTTCTTTCTTCTTCTCTTGTTCTCTTTCCTCTGTCTTTCATATCTTTCTGTCCATTCTTTTCTGATGTGAGGTCTCCTTATCTTGTTTAGTATGCCAGCTCTCTCCACCCATAATGCACATCGGCAACATACAGCTCTCAATGCTCTCCCTGTCCCTGTCTCTGAGCTGCCCCCTTTCTATCTATCTGTCTGTCTGTGTTTTTGCTCTAATCCTCGGTGCTTGCTCTGTATGCTTTCTCTCCATCTCAGTGTCCTTCTTGGTCTGCAATACACTGTCCCCTTCCTAATACGTTCTCTCCATCCCCACTTTCCTCGCCGAATTCTTGTACTCTATCTCACTCTCTCTCTGTCTGTCTATCTGTCTGTCTCTCTCTTTCTAGCCTCTCTCTTCCTATCAGTCTCTCTCTGTCTTTCTCTTACTCTGGCTTTCTCTCTCTCTCCTTCTTACTTTTCTCCTCATTGGTGTGTCCTGGATTCCCTTTTTCTATTAGACTTCCGGCCCATTGGTTGCCTGCCTTCCAACCATTATCTCCTCTACTCCACCCCTCTGTCATCATTTCTCCCTTCACTCTCCCGCCCTCCCTCATTCCCAGTCATCTCTGAGGTTGTAAAAATGAATTGCATGCAGTGGGAGAAGTTTTAAGAGAGCACAGTAATGGGGGAGTGTAAAGGGCAGAATCCAAGGAAAGAGTGAATGAAAAGGGAAGAAGTTCTGCAAATTCTGGAGATCAGGAGAAAAGTATAAGGAGAACACAGCAGTTGGTAGGTAACTTCCACACACTCATGGATTCTTATGATTCAGGTTACATGATTTAGCACACAAAGAAGATACAGGCTATAGAATACCTCAAGATGTGTTTGTAGGCTTAAACAGAGGTGGATCACACATCACTGTCTTTTCCTTGTTGAATAGTTTGATATTCTTTCACTTTTGTACTGATCTGAGTGATGATTATAATAGATGGCTGAGTTAACTTTGTTTGCCGTTTTGGCCTTAATGGTTTTGGGTTGCTCATGTTTCAATTGTTTAGTCACTTTGATACAGCAAACTGATGTATTGCAAGTTCCATCTTGTATGTAAAATAAGTTCCAAGGAGATTTCCAATCCCAAAGAACCACTGCGAAAGTCCTGTTTTTAAGTTCCCTTCTTTAAGTTCATTCAAGAAGTTTTGTTTACTCATTGTGGACTGAACATGAGTGAATGTCAATTGATTTAAAATCCAAACCGTATGTAAATTGTTTTTGGTAATATCAGTGTCAATCAGTGATGTGCTTATCTATTTCAGAGAGAAAGGGGGATATTTATTCCTATTAAGGGGAAATACAGCAGAGTTATGACCCACAAAAAAAACAAAAAATAACAGTACGACAGAAAATAAAGAATAGATCCACAAAGGAAGAGAAGATTTGACAATGACAAGGCAAACATTATTGTGTGCATGCTGCTGAGGGATCCATGTACTGTACACAAAGAGCAAAAGACAGATGCACTGCAGCATGTCTCATTTTGTCAAGACAAACAAGGCTCTGATACAAAGTGCGCTCCTTATATCTACCCTATCATGCCTAGACTTTTTCAGAATGTTCCTATGTCACAAAAATGCTGCATGCAATATTTGGTGGCATGTGTCGATGAAGCAAAAGACTGTAACAGGGTCACCTATGATCGCCCGCCCCCATTTAAACCACAGAGACCAACTGAGGTTTTTCTACTATTTGTGTGTTCATTTTACCATCAAACTTTTTCTTCATACAATGCACTCAAAACCACATGCTATTACTTATTACTTATCAATTAAACCCACATATTGTCCAGTGATGTTTCATGATATGTTCATAAAAGTGCATAAGGTTGCGGTTGGGCACACAAAAACTTTCATAATTGTTTTTTGGGTTTAAATGTGAGAATAGTCAACCAGAGCTTTCTTCAACTGCTGGGTTGGGCTTAAGCTTGTTCATTTTTTTAGACAGTAATTGGATTGGAAAAGGAATTTCATGTTCTTTGACAACAGTAAACCAACATAACACAGATGTTGCTATTGCAACACTTGTATTTTGAAGGTTCGGGAAGAACTAAATTTTATAACAATGCATTTAAAGCTCCCATCCTATAGTGTGCATTGTGTATCAGCTACAGTGTGATGTGGGGTCATTTCACATATTTCATGGTTATATTGATGTTTTGTAACTACGGAAAAGCTGGTAAGAACACAATAAGACTTAGTATCAATATCTTGATTTTCACTCTGGTTGGATCTCTTGTATACCGCGGAAAATTTCATTGTGGGTATCCCTCCAAACATTTCAGAACAAGAGAGCCATGCACACTCAAACACAAACACACACACACACACACACACACACACACACACACACACACACACATACCCTATGCCTCTCCTAAGGGAAAACATGATCTATCTCCTGGCGGGCAGGCCAATTAAAAACCAATCAGGCTGCTAGGAGTGTGCTGGTAATGGCATTGGGAGAAGAGGGGCTGATTAATGGACAGTTTCACCTTGTGGCATAACAGTATCCCACAGTTATCCATCAACCCAGGGGGAAAACACTCAACTAAAATCCCTGCCCTAGATTCAGCCAATACTGTCTGATATATTGTTAATTTTTCAAAATCCTTGTTGTATGATGATGAGTACAAAGAGACTGATTGGGCAACTGCAGCTTTTAATCTGCTTGACCTGCAGAATGTTGTTAGCTTTAGTAAGGAGAATTTCTGCGTTGAACTAGCTCAGGGAATGGTTTGGGAGCAAAACCTTTTTGTATTGATATTTAAAGTGTTTTGAAACAATACATTTGACTTTTTCCAATTGTTTGGTCAAATGAAAGCTCTACTTCTTCTGACTAAAGTAAAGTCAAACTTGCAAGAAGAAAGTGGGGGCAGACTACGTATTTTTTTTTACGATGCAACATTCAAAAAGAAAAGTAACACTGTGAGCAAGGTCTGTTCCATTTCAGAGGCTGCTTTGACCTACTTCATGCAGCCAGGCAGCAAGCTGTAAATAAGGATTTTCATAACCTGGGCAGGCTTTCTCCCATTAGAAGCATGACTTGTCATGACATGTCTTAAAGGAAATTATTAAGTCTACAGGAGGAGATGTCGAGAGTGCGACTACAATAAAATTAAAGCCATTACCCTGAACTCATATGTCTTGTTTTTCGTACTTCATTTAGTAATAACTCTGGATTTGATATGCAAACCATGTTAAAATTAGAGAAGCAAAGGTTCTACACTGGGTTACTTAATTTTTGAGGGGCCCCTACAGAAAAAGAGGTTTGTATGGCAACTCTCTCTCTATCCAGGCTGTGGTGCCTTGCAACAACAAAGTAAAATAGCAACAGAATGATATACATCTTGCATAAATTTGGGAGGAATGCGGGATTCTGACATAAACCAAACAGACAAATAAACAAACACTTTGGGTGAACAACGAAGAATATTAGAGGTCATATTCAAAGTTGAGGGGACTTATTATGGTGCCATTACCTATACAATAAAATCACTGTCTCTTATTCTCTTTCCCCCGTGGATAAGAATGCTATCCACTGGAAGTTGTATGTGCAGAGTATGACATTAGGAGGCTTATTTCACATTCAAGGATGGTAGGGTAAAGTTTATCTTTGCTCATCAAAAATATGAGCAAAATAGGTAGGTCAACAGGTGATATCACAAAGCTTGTATACTGTTGAACCCTTACAAAGCCTTGAAGAATCACAAATACTGAGAATTGACTTTTTATTAAGGCAGAAGGCATTATTTGTGGAGCTAAAGAACATGTGTAATAAATAAAATAAGATAAGATAATACTTTATTGATCCCCATAGGGGAAATTCCTTTGTCGCAGCAGCGCAACAATAACAATATCAAAAAAATAGTCAAAATATAAACAAGCACTAAACAATTAAAAGCAATATAAACAATTAAAAGACAGAAAGTCAAAAAAAGTGTTTCCTTTATTCATATGAACATTTTGGAATTTTCAAAGTAAATAATAAATAAATATATAATATATAATATATAATATATAATATATAATATATAATATATAATATATAATATATAATATATAATATATAATATATAATATATAATATATAATATATAATATATAATATATAATATATAATATATAATGAAAATCATTGCAGAATGGAAGATAGGTGAAGGAAGGTATGAAGGAATTTATGGGGGGCCAGTCAAAGTTAAATTGACATTGAGCACTCTAGAATGTAGTCATGCAGTAGTTTGAGTTGTTAAAGTCATTTCTTGTATGTCTTTTCCTCCTTCATTTGTAGATGAAGTCAGATTAAATGATAATCAAAACATGTTTGCATTTGTCTGTGCATGTGCTTTTGCATGTGCCCATGTTTGTGTGTTTTTGTGTGTATATTTGTGGGTTTGTGTGTGTGTGTGTGTGTGTGTGTGTGTGTATTCTGTAAGGCAGCACTGAGAGGCAGAGAGATATGACGTGCCCTGAGCTACAGTGTCTCTTTGAGGGTAGCTTGACCTCTGCCTTCAGTTCTGCTCCGCAAAGCAGCCGCAAATGAGAGTAGCATAGCCTCTCCTGAGAACTGATGGCTCATCGAACACAGAAATCAAATGTGTCAACAAGCAGGCTTATGTATACCCATTTGCAGACGTGTAAGTTGAGTGATTTTTTTGACAAATAGATAGAAATTGATAAATATTGACAGGCACACACTCACAGGCTTTAAAGACGAAAAAAAAATCCTGGCAAAACACAACACCAGTCAATAACTTTGTTTCCTGCACATACAACCTGTTTTTCGGGAGCAATGACTTGAATACAATTGTGACCATGGAGTGCTCCTGGCTTGCTTTGCTCTCGAAATCAAGCTCAGACTGGGAGAGAATTGTGTGAGACAACAATGATGTCACATTCAACTTTTGATTTGATTTGATTTGAGAATTTGTTGTTGTGTGACATTTTGTCACAGGGGCTAAGCTGACAGTCCATCACATAAAGTAATAGAATTGCACTTTGCTATAAGATGAGAAACATTCTCTTTACTGTGGCTTTTGGAGAAAGAAAGTCCAGTTAAATGTTATTTGGACATAAATTCCAGTAAACATTCCCAAAACATTAATTATATAACCTTAAAAAAGAAAACTTAAAAGTGATTTATACTTTAGGTATCAATGTGGATACCAAATAACTCAGATTATTGATTTGTTTTTAGGTTACTTTCCCAATCAATTATAAAAATGCCTGTACTGTGCCTTGTTTGTTTGTTTCATTGTTTGATTTCTCTTTGTTTCACAGCTTGAGTAGATGCTGTGAAAGAACAAGTAATCATGTACATTTCAGTAAGTTTGATAGAGGATAGAGCTGCCACTCCTCAAACTAGGGCATACCCACCCATCACCTCCTGAGACACAGCCCGTTGAAACCACCAACAAAACACCCCTGAGCCTTCATGTTAACTGCCATGAGACACGAACACACAACTACTCAGATACGCACTGCCGGTTCCAATCATAGTTGCTTCATTTCCCTTTCGTTCTCCCCATTCCTGTCTGTCCCTCCTCCGGTCCCACTGCTGCCTCCTTTATCTCATACTGACTGTCTCTGAATCTCACGGTTCTCTCTACCCTGCTATGTCCTCCCTATTTACCGTTTTGATCACCTCTATCCGCTCTGTATTTCTATTTTATTGTTGTCCTGATCTCTGAAATAGAATTTCCTCTGTACATGTGGTTTAATCGGTAAAATAGTTAGGAAGGTGAGGAGGGGGCTTTGGTCCATGGCTCAGTGGGTCAAAGTCAAAAGTCAAAGTCAACTTTATTGTCAATACTGCCATATGCTCACACTTACAGAGCATTGAAATAGCATTACTCTAAGACCCATGGTACAAGAGTAGAAAAGATTATTAATAATTTGTCAGAACAATGATGAGTTATCCTGAGGTAGACATGGTTGGAGTGCAATTTTCTTTGATTTGTTTTTAAAGTGACAGAAGTACTAAAGTGATAGCAGTATGAAAGTACAGTTGCATCGTAATGATGGAGGCATTCCTTGAACAAGGGGTGTGCTATTGTTTTTCATTCCCTCCCTCCAAATCCACCCTACATTCCCATGCATGCACCCTACATTCCCATGCAGAATGTTTTAGACCCTCTGTATCAGCAAGCAGACAAGAAAGTCAAAGTTGAAGCTATGTACTCATAATCCTATTTGCGTTGCCTTTCCATTACTACAATCAGTTCAGGTGATTTTAAAAGGCTCCCTTGGTTTACTTGTTTTAGTATGTTCCATCTACTGTGTACCTCAACCCTAAAGAACCAGTGCAACACATTTTGGGTCTTGAGTCCCAGCCTCAAAGACCTCTTCTTCCCAAAATGAAGACACTGCCCGGTTCGTGTAAGTGGCCTATTTTTCCAGCTTGGCCCAGCATTTTCCAACTTGAGCTGTTCCAAAATAGCTTGGCTAGAGCAAAGTGTGGCAAACTAATTTCCATCTTGCATAACTGGGACCAGACACAGGCCCCACCCCCACTCTACCTGAACTCAATGGCGAGATGGCACATATTCAAACACTGTACTGAAAAATATCAGCTTTCCATGTGATTTCAAAAAGATAAATGTTTAAATCATGAACCTATTTACTTCATGCTCTTCTTTTTTATATGTATGCAATGATAGTACACCTTTGGTCTAATTCTTTCCAACTCTCACTTTATTGAAGAAAACAGCAGAAAAGCAGTAGGTTCTAACAGAAAAAAGTTTAAAAGGATATGTTATTTTGCTGCAAAGGTAGAAGGCACAGTGAAAACAAAAGTAAACATGGGCATATCATATATTGATATATGATATGTCCTTCTTATAATCTTCTTTTCCTTTTGGCTTTTCCCTTTTAGGGGTCGCCACAGCGAATCAACCTTCTCCATCTAACCCTATTCTCTGTATCCTCATCTCTCACACCAACTACCTTATCTACTTATCTACTTATCTTCTCACACTACTTCCATAAACCTTCTCTTCGGTCTTCCTCTAGACCTCCTGCCTGGCATCTCCCAATCCAGCATCCGTCTACCAATATAGTCCCTATCCCTCCTCTGTACATGACTGAACCATCTCAGTCTGGCTTCTCTGACCTTCTCTCCAAAACATCTAACATGTGCTGTCCCTCTGATGGACGAATTTCTGATCCTATCCATCCTCGTCACTCCCAAAGGGAACCTCAACATCTTCATCTCTGCTACCTCCAGCTCTGCCTCCTGTCTTTTGTTCAGAGCCACTGTCTCCAAACCATATAGCATCGCTGGTCTCACCACTGTTTTGTAAACCTTTCCTTTCATTCTGGCTGATATTCTTCTATCACATAGAACCCCTGAAACTTTTCTCCACCCATTCCAACCTTCTTGAACCCGTTTCTTTATCTCTTTTCCACACTCTCCGTTGCTCTGGACTGTTGACCCTAAGTACCTGAAATCCTCCACCTTCTTGATCTCCACTCCCTGTAGCCTCACCGTTCCACCCAGGTTCCTCTCATTTACACACGTATTCTGTCTTGCTGCAACTAACCTTCATTCCTCTCCTTTCCAGAGCATACCTCCACCTCTCAAGATTTTCCTCAACCTGTTCAACCTGCTCTTACTACAGATCACAATATGTCCTTCTTTTAATAACATAATATAAAACTCAAAACTACAAAAAAAACAACATTTTAATATTACAGTTTGGCATCATTATGGGATTTTATAAGGACGTACAGCACATGCAATATCTTCTCCTTGTGTTTAAATTAAGTTTGGATGTAGCTCTTATTTTATTTATTTTTAATTTTTTCATTTTATGATACTTTGTTAATCCCTTGGGGGAATTTCGTCTCTGCATTTAATCCATCATGGATGAACTGTAAGAAGTTGGCAGCCACTTAGTGGTGTCAGGGGAAAAGTTAAAAAGTAAAAAAAAGTTAGCCTTGCTCAATAAGATTTCAACAGGGTACAAGGAATGCAGAAATCTAACCAGGAATTTTCGTTTCCAAGAACAACCACTTTAACCCACGAGCCGCACCCCCAGATAATTAGAAAATTGTGACCGAGAGAGGAAACATTATTTGATCCATGGCTTAGGTATTTCTCAAAAAGCCCTGTGGGTCTTTTTACAAAGCTAATGTAGAGAAATGGAAACAGATGGAAGGCATAGTTATTTGAACTGCAACAAGCTCTTGGTGGTCTTTGTTGTAATTGGACTAGACTGCTTACATTCAAGAAAGCAGGTTATATATTTGTTGTTAAGTGTATAAAGATGGATGGAGCGGAGGGTGGAGCTTTGGGCAGAACAGCCTAGCTTGTACTGTGTCAACTCTCCAACGTACCACGACTGAGTGAAGAAGGAAAAGTGATGGACAGAAATAGCAGAGGCTCTGCATGTATCCTGTGAAACATTGTAAGTTTGTGTGCTTTGCTATCCACTATCATGCCATGGTTCTTGTAAATGTATTAAAAATGCAGATCTATCAACGTAATATTCATTCATAGATACCCATCAAGCTGCTTTACAGAGGTCTCACAGTACCCCACTTCTTAATGGCCATATACTGTCCAACCCACAACAGATAGAATTGATCAAACTTAATATTTTTCTGTTTATCTTACTGGACTGCTACAGCCTTCTCAATATTACTATGCAGTTTCTCAACTATAGCACATCATTATTCTGCCTAGATATGACAGACCTAAATATATGTGTACATAAAACTACAATCGAATGTGTACAGATAAACTCAATAATGCACACATACTGTATACACACACATACACATATGCTCATGCTTGTCATAATCTTCTTGTCGTTGCAACTGGATTTGAATTTTCAGTTCGGAACTGAAGAAGCCTTTTGGATGAGGGGTGAAACGTCTTCAAGAGAAGAAATTCAAGTCCAGTTGCCACAACCACAAGATTACAAGAATTCCCAATTACCTGGATGACTGAGGACCCCCACAGATATATATGCACATACCCAGACACAAGCAACCACTCATATACACAGGAAAAGGACAGAAAAAATGGGGTACAATATCACATGTGGTCTCCTGTCAGGGAAGGGGTCTGAGGACATCACTGGCTAGTGTGTTAATGCGTGACTGGCGGGCCACACCTGTCAGAAGTACTCCGTAGGCTGGTTGCTGACAATATCTGACAGCCTGCCTGCCGTGGCAGAATGTTTGGGTGTGTTCTGTGGCCATTTGAATGAGTCACTGTTATGCCTCTTTTGCTATGTTGCTCAGAGGACCTTGTATTGTCTGACTTGTGTTTTCAATATGTGTATGTCTGTGTGTTTTCTTTTTTTATTGTCATTGTTGTTTGTGTCTGGCTATATTTTGGGGATATATTAACAGCTGGCCTCTTGCTCACACAGCAAGCAAATATAATGAGCCATAAAAAATATTTTCGCAAAAGATTTGCCAGAAATGGATACACATGCTTCAGAAAACATTTAAAAATCTAACATGTTGAAAACAGTGTTTATCTGCTGTGTTCCTCTAGCTGAACACAACCGTCTACTCGAAATCATTATAGAATTTTACTTGAAAAGAAAACATTTGGCATTATGAATGTTGGAAATCACTCCGCAATGTAGCAACGACTTCTTCCTGGATGTTTTTTCTCAGGCATCATTTGTGAATCATGGCTGCCACAAACCCGGAATTGTGAAGCAGCTGAAACCTCCAGTACCTCTCGGCATTACGTGCATTTAGCTGAAATATTCAGCTAAGCTCCCTCTGTTACCTCGCATGTATAATTACCGGATATGCTGCCTGCTGCTGATAAGTCTCCCAAACAATGTTTAAAGGGAGGAGGGAGCAATGAATTCCCAATGAAGTGTGAAAAAGACTGATTAAAATTGCTGTGGTCAAAAGCCACCACAACAGTGTGCTCTGCTCTTGTGGAAAAGGAGCACAGTGGAGACAGGCCCTGTTCAGATAGCAATAGCTTGCTATGTGGTCTGGGATATGAAAATATATATGTGTGTATATATATATATATATATACATACACATATATATACACACACACACACACACACACACATATATGTGTGTATTTAGATTTAGATTTAGATTTAGATTTAGATTTAGATTTATGTCCCAATGAAGTGGGGGGACGCGAACAGAAGAAGCTCAAGTAAAATGTCTGTCTTGTAAGAGTAGGAGAGTCCAGAATTGGGAATACCTTCAAATTTGCTGGGAAAAAATAAGCAGGGAAAGAGTTAAAGATGCAAACACTGTCCAGCACAGGCATGCAAATTATTCCTCCCCTTTTTTAATAGGATTTCTCCATGAGTTATTCTGCCATGTGCTTCCTGAGAAACTATATATGGTAGGTGTGTTTATGTTCCATAACCCAGGCGCCTGGGAGCCTATTTGATGACAGCAGGGAGGGTAGATGATGTCTTTTTTGAGGCGTGTGGGCGTCAAACTCAGGGCACCTAATTAAAGCCCTGGCTCATTCAGCCTGCCTTCATCTCCCTTAGCCCCCATGTTTGGGTGCATCCTCCCTAACAGAGTCAGGTGATACAGAAACCTTAACACAAGCACAGCGTTGTCTGATTTGCAAACTTAAATGAGGCTGGAGTGGACTATAGTCAACCTTTTTGTTGACAGTTTTGAGATGGCTGCTGTACAATCTGACACAATTTGCTTGTCAACATAATCACTGGACTTGTATATTATGTAAAAAAAACATGGCATTTGAAAACCTCGAGGGTTTTCATTTGAGCTCCTCTCATTGAATCACTAGTTAGCCAGATCGCTTGTTATGTACAAGACTAACAAACTCAGTCCAACACAGACTGGACCCCTTTCATTTCAATTCATTTTATTTGATTTTTTCAATTAGTTTCTCGTTTGCTGATCTACCTTTAAATAACTGGTGGTTATTAGGCGGCTGGCAGGAAGAGGACTTGTGATGCTGATCAACATTGTTCATCATTTTCCATCGTTCATCATGTCGTTCATCTCATTTCAGAGGATTAAAAGGCAAATAGATAGTGAAAGAGGCACACAGAGATTGATATCTATAGAGGGGTTGATTTTTTTTTTGCCAAAAGCAGTCACCAAGCACAGTTGCGAGCGGGCACACTTCAAAACAATACAGCTGCTTTCTTTGTGTCTGAGTAACTGAGAGAGAGAGGAGGAAGGAGAGTGGCAGAATACAAAAAAGATAGGGAATACAAGTGAGAGAAGTTGCAAGATACAGACTATACTGGGAAGGGGGGTGGGCTGACACAGATAAGATCCATCAGCACAGCAGAAACTGGATCCAGATTTACCATTATAAATGGAGGGATGCGTCCCCCTCCCATCTTTTCTCGACTATTTCTCTTCCAAAAGCTGAGAGTCACTAACTGGGCCAATCCACAACAGGGATTAGCAATCTAGCTGCAAAGGATTTTAAATGTGCTCATGGTGAACACTGGGCTTCATGTGGGGGGCATTGTAAAAATAACATACTGTGGTGTATGAAAGAAGGGATAAAACAAATTAAAATACATGGTTTCATTGTGGGATGCCACATTGAATTTTAGTAGCAAACAGTAGCAAACAGATTCCCACATCTTCACATAATCTTAAGATGTGACATTGTACAATGTTGACAAGGCACATTAAAGAACAACACAAAAAAGAGTAATTTTAATGCACAAATTGTACCAAAATTTCATGACCTGTGTAAAACAAAGAAGATAAGATAATAGTACAACATTATGAGTCAACCAAAAGATATACAAAATGCATAACACATCTCAAGAGCATGAGATAGAGAGGAGTGGAGATACGCATTTGAATTCACTTTAATAAATATAGAAGTTTCTGTCTCACACTTGCCACCTGTGGACAATTGTGTGGAGCAAAAGTCAGAGCCACTGAAAGTAGATTTATCCAATATTGTTTTTCGTGAACGTGCATATACTTTTACTCCACAGCATGCGTTCTGTCTCTCTTTCTCCCTTTAACTCTCACCCGTTCTTTTGTTCTACCTCCATTAGAGTTGTCCTTGACAGCCAAGTGAGAGTGCCTTTGGATGCGAGGAGCCAGTCAAACAGTGCGATTCTGCACTGTTGAGAAAATAATAGAGGACAGTGGGAACAAGAGGGTGAGAGAATGAAAGAAAGGGTAGTTAGAAAAAGGGACAGTCTTTTTCAACTGAGCAAACATCTTTCTCAAGTCAGGAAGAGCTGTGAATGAGACAGAATGAGAATTAGTAGAAATTGCCTTATTGACAAAACAAAAGAAGACAGGGGAGAGCTCTGGGAAAGGCAGTGAAGTCAATGAAAGAAATTGGCTTCCATTAAAAGAAATCAAAATTTCTGATTCATGCCTCTAATGGATATGAAATTTTGGTCCAAAAAAACTAAAGTCAACTTTCCAAGAATCTAAGCATGATGTAGAAAGGTTGAATAGTATCATACTGACACATTCAAAAGATTAATTCACTACCAATTTTAATATCATAATAACAGTTTCTCACATTACAGGTCAATAAGTGAGTATCAATTAGAAAAGAATAGGAACTTATTTTGGTCTTGTTGCAATAGACCTTTCTTGTGGAATTTTTGGAGGCTTCTTTAAGAAAGTTGGTGTATAACAAAGAATGGTCAGAATGGTCTTTGGATCTCATTTTGAGGCCCCAAAAGGTACAAGTCACACAGAGTAGTCTGCAGGACAGTACAAAGACTCAGCTCTAGGGTGTCATTTTTTTTTACCTTAGTGGGACAGTTGGGCCCTCCTTGAGGATGGACCACTGTGTAACATTCACGTGTTCCCCATGGAACCAATGTGACGGCTTCTAGACAATGGGCTACTTTGAAACCAAGAAATTGAGAAAACAGCAGATACTCAAAGGAGTGTCAGTTGGAAGGCAAGAAGATACCAGGTCTGGTCTTTGTCAAGGTTATGACACCTCCTTAAGTTGATAACAGGCCCATTCTAAGAGGTTATGAAGCCTCTAACTTCTCCATATATGGGTTTACCGGGTACATACAAAATTTTCCATTACATCTTGACATACACTAAATAACAGTAAAATGCAAAAATACATGACAGGTGGGTGAACAGGAAGATAGATGAGCGGCAGAAGAAATGGAGACACAAACTAAATGAAGAAGAGACAGGCAGCTAGTCAGAGAGATTGGCAGGGTAGCTGACAGTCTGGCCGTTTTTCGCAAGAGATATACTGGCAAGAAAGAGAAAGGCTGGCAGAAAGACATGTAGATGGACAGGCAGGCACCTATGCACACAGACAGAGAAGGAGACAAAAATACAGGGAGACCAAAACAAGGAATAATTCATAGAAAAAAAAGGCATGCAGAGCTTCAAATAGAAATGTGGTTGCAAGACAGACGTGCACCATTGTAACAGGATTGGCAGTTGGCATAGGAAGGAGACGTGGGGACAGTAAATGCCGCTGGCAGAGAGGGAGAATGAGACAGAAATAGAAGTTGAGAGAGGGATGAGGTCAATGCACGGCTGGCTGGCTGACTGCTGATCTGTGGCACTGGGCTGGCAGAAGAGTCTCCTCAGGGAGGGAGTAGCTCCACACTGCTTCAATCTACATCCCCCTAACTCCCCACCCATCCCTTCATCTTTCCATCCCCCAGCTGCGCTTTAAACAACAAGCCTATGAGGGATCTTTATCTAATAATGGCTTAGAGAGGTAATAGAAGGCAAAGATGTTCAAAATTAAGAGCTGGAGCCATTGTAACGCTGAGGAGGCAAAGTGACAAATGATAACAGTATATGAGGAAAGGCAGTCATCTTGCTCTCCTAAAGGACAAAAGGATAAAATTCTGGTCTCCATGTAGGTCTGAATCTGTCCCAGATTTCTAAGAACAATGATAACCATGCATTTCTCATTTTTTTGATAATGATGTGAGTTTATGAAATTTAGCTTTGGTTATATTCAAGAGGCATTTTCTTGATCTTTTCAAGTATTGATACATACTAAGTACCACATGCATGTATTCAGGAGCAGCACAACATGACTATAATCTCCTTTACCATGACATGCTTTTTCTTACATCACACCTTCAGAATAAACAACATATATAGCAACACCATTTTATTTTTAAGAACAATTTTATAAAATATTTTCTCAATATTTAATCAATACCTTTTAACACCTAAAATATTTTGAGGAATACACTGTTAATAAGTGATACGAACATACATGATTCAGCACCAGTATCTATTCTTGATCATGGTTGCACACACCTTTTATTTCTATCATAACTGACATTAACAAATACAAAGGTGAATGTCACAATGTTTGCATTATTGCTGCAAGACATGATTTGCTACATTTAACAATGGAAAGATCTGACATACTAAAAAGCAACTGTTATTCTACTTAATATAAATATTTAAAATATGTATCCCATTTTGATTTTGCTTACCCTGTGTTCAAAGACTTTAAATATTGGATGGGAATGTTGATAGATGACTGGAGGTGCGGGGATGTTTTGTGTGGTGCATCCTTGGTTTTTAGCTCCAGGGTGCAAAGGCGTTCCAAATGTCCATCTGCTGTGTTCTCAATCCACCTGAGCCTAGCCACACATGTACACATATGCCCCCCATAGACAGACTGGGAAACAGGCACGTATGTTTACAAGCTCGCAAGCATGCACACACCCAAGCATGCATGCACAGACCCAAGCATGCATGCACACACACTCACACACACACACACACACACACACACACACACACACACACACACACACACACACACACACACACACACGCCCACACAATCAAATCCATCCATGATCAGAAATCCATTCAAATTGAACCTATTTGAGAACAACATTGGTCAATATTTTCTTTTTATATCAGCTCTATTCAGACCAATATTCATTCTCACTGAAGTTTGCATCAAACATCCCAACTTTTCTCAAGCTGTCACTTGGCACATTGCTGTAGTGTGATGCAAACACAACTTTCTGGCAAAATATTAGAAGTTGATCTACACCAACTGGTATTGTAAGAATTGCAGGGAGACAGACTTCAAAAGGAGATCGTTAAAATCTGAAAATCCCATGCTCTTGTATTTTCATGGTCATTTTTGTTTGTTTTGTTTAAGCATGTCGAGTGAAAAAAATGTTAATGAAAGCTTCTCTTAAAACCTTTTTGTTGTGTTTTGGTTTGGTTGGTTTGTGTGTGTACACATTAAAGAAACAAGTTTTATGATATTGCTGACAATGTGTGCAAGTCTGTAAAGTTAGGGTTTACCTAAATTGTGAATTTGTGTTTGTATCACTATGTTTACATGTCAAATGAATGTTGTCCTGTGGTAATCAATCCTTTTTTGTTGTGATAAACTTTTGTTGTGACAACTGGACATTATGCCAGCATGGGTAGGAGCAATTCAAAATAGGAGCCTCGATAGATAATATGAATTTCATGTAGAGAGATTCCCAGGGTGTCTGTTTTGTGATTCATAAAATTAAAACTACTTGTATGTAAAATCATGTAGGCTATTGCTAACACCACTAAAACCACCCACAATGGTTTATTTGTGAAAAAAAAATAGAGTTGCAGCATAACCATCAAAAATTAATTTAAAGAAAGATATAACAACTTGCAATGACCTCAAAATATTGATGAACATTAAAATTAACTTCAGTGCAAGCAACAATAATTCATATGTTTGGTGTGTTTTCTAATTAGCCTGAAAATCAGTCTTAAGGGGACATGGTCTGGTCAGGTGCTCTCTGCCTTTTAGAGCACTATTCTAAATTGTGGTGTGATTCAATCAAATTCAAACAAAGTCAGATCCTTTTGGATCTGTTACTGAACATAACGGCCCTGGGTGTAGAAAATGAAAGGCCAATTTCTGGTTTCCTCTTGTTGTCAATTATTTTTGGTACTATGGTTTACGCAGTTACTACTGTTTGTCGATGAACGTCAGTGACCATTGTGCTAGTGTCTGAATTCAGTTTGGTTCCCTTCGATAAGAGGATGTATATGAGCTTTATCTATCTACATCAGTGGTGTAACAGGGTACTTAAATCATTTTCCACCCTACGGTCTTTCTGGCTCTCCCCTCATACAGTAATGTAAGTTACTGTTGGGCTGTGCTTTTGCATTTTTCTGTGATTGTCTGCCTGCTTGCTGACCTCATTGAGCTCCGTGAGCCAGTGTGTGTGTGTTTGTGTTTTCCGCCTATTGTCAACTTGGGGTAAAGCATTGGGACAAATAGGGTCATGTGACAGACAGCTCTGTCTGTCTGTCCATCCACATTCTTGCACCTTTATATAAAGATGATTTAACAGTACTTCAGCCAAGACAGACGCACACAGCAGAGTAGTCCTAGCAGTACAGTGGTCTATCAGTACTTTGAGGTACCAGGGGTCTGTGTTTTAACTAAAGTTAATTTGAGATTTGAGACCAGATTAATAAATGGAAGATTCAAACAAAATATCCTTGATTTTTGCAAAAATCAATATGGTCAGACAGCTCAAATTTCCATTTTATGAAGAAAAATGACAATTAATGATTAACTAGGATTGCTCTTTACCACAAAATGTGAGGTTAGTTTCCTGATTTTCATCGAAATAGAAACATAATGATAATAGTGCTCTCAGTCATAAGCCCTGCAATGAGTTATGCATTTAAAAAATACATCTGCACACAAACCCACCATGGCATCCACCAGATACTCATCAACAATTGTTAGGCCCTCTATATCTGAAAGATGCCACTTCAAGGGGCAACTCCTTTTTACAAAGGTTTTATTTATTTATGGCTAAACAGACAGGACATCAGCATACACAAATAAAATTCCACATTTACCTAACCATGAAGATACTGTCTGCCTGCAGTAATCAGGGAACACCATTGAGACCTGATCCAGTGGTGAATTACACTACAGAAAACCATTGCCTACATCCAGTGTACCAGTAATAGTGCACTTGGTATTATCTGCCCCTTCTAATTTTTATGCATTCGCTCACTCCTTTTAAACACCAGAACTAGTGTGCTGGGTGTAACCTGGAAACAGACAATTTTAACTTTAATTTGGCTTCAGAAAAAAAAACGGCCCTTCAGTTTCTCAAAGGCCATGAAGAAATAAAAAAAAGATTTATTTAGAACACCATAACTTTACAAATGACAAATGATTTATCCTGGACAGAGACAAGTGTAATTAGACTCCATAAATCTTCTCTCATAATCCAAATTTCCTACCACCTGATCCACAAGAACAAGTGGGTTTGTGAGAAAATCACACAAAAATCAAGCATGGTTATCATGGCAGAGAGAGAAAACTGAAGCCCAAAGTGAATATGATAAAAATGGAGTTCCAAATTTAAAGTTCCTAACTTGAGATTCAATCCATAGTCCAACTCAAAACTCTTGAAGGAATAGCATACATGTTCTTTAGTAAATAAATATGTATAAAAATTAAATAAGTAAATTAAATGTATAAAATCTGTTATGTCCCCATAATAATTTCCTCTTTCATAGTAACTGAATAGGAGGTGAATTTGAAATTTTGAACAACTGAGGATGCAGCCTTTTTTCTTGACAGGTTAATCCACTCATATCTGCTCATCTAGGGTCACAGTATCAACTAAATATGGCTATTATGAAGGTGCCTGAAACAAGTGGGTGATACTTTAACACAATTTCCTGAGTGATCAATACAGTTTTTCTGATTCTGAATCTGATTCTAAGGTTGCGCACTTCTTGAAAAGTCTAAACGGTAACAGACTAACATATCAGTGTATCTTTACAGAGTGTCACTAACAGGTTTCAAGATTTAAGTCTGTCCTAAATATATGGTTTAATGGGGGAAAAGGAACAGTAGGATTAAAATCCTACTTTGTCATTAACCCTCTATTTCAACCCCCCCTTCTTGCTTCCATCATTCCATCATCCCATTGGGGAGTGACTCCAAAAGCTAGATTCAGACATGGACAAAGCTTTCTCATACTCATGACCACATTTTGTATCATGCCAGGTCAGAGCTCGACCCTATATGATCTTATTAAAGGAAAACACCACAAATTGTTGGAAACTGCCGTCAATTATCAACGGCTGTGTAATTTGCTGACGCACTATTTTTCAATACACCATCAGTTTGTATGGACTGAGCTTTGATTCTCTCTGAAGCCCCCACAGATAACAAAGCTTATCTCTTGTTTTCCTGCAGTAATACAGTTAACTGCCTTTTTAGTGACCCGCCTGCTCTCTAGTGAAGAAGACAGAGTTTTTCTTCAATAATCATATTGTGTTCATCTAGAGGAGGGCACAAGGAGGGGAATCAATTCACCAACTTAAATCGAATGGCATTTGTCAGCAGCATCCACAGACTGTGAGTACTTAACTCTGGGGACAGATATAGTAGTGATTACTGAAGTGACGCTGGTACTAAGATTAAGATTTATTTATTTATTTTGTTAATTTTGATATATTCATTTATTTATGTATTATTGTTGTAATGGGCTAAGCAGTATGAAAAACATAAATGCAACCTGACCAACAACTTAAATTAATATCACCTTCAGTTGAACTTTGAAATTCAAAATGTCCAGTAAATCACTGAGATTTGCTTTGCTGCAAAGTCTTTTTTTAATCATTTAATTCTCATTTTGAAGGGAAAATTATGCCATGCTTGAAATAATATTGTTGCAGGAATGATTGGAATTGAAAGCAACACATCAAAGTCTGAGATGTGTTGGTGTTTTGTGTGGATGTGGATCAGTATTCTAAGGGGCTCTCTTTGTCTCCACCCATGTTGTCAGGGAATGTTTCAGCAATTTATATATTTGATTGATTCACAATATTTAAAACACTGACTCTCTATCAGCCATGATGACAGGAGCATTGCAAAGGTGGAAGGGTAAGGTGAGAGATGAGGTACACCCTGGCCTGGTCGTGGGTCAATCGCAGGGTCACATATACAACAGACAACCATTCTCTCACTCAGTCATTCGGGGCAATTTCACAATTTTTTTTCTAATTAACCTGCTGCATGTTTTTGGACTGTGGGAGGAAATCGGAGAACTCAGAGGAAACCCACATAGACATGGGGAACACATGCAAACTCCACACAGAAAAGTCCCCCTGTGGGAATCAAATCAGAAACTATAGTCTCTCAAAAGTTGTATAAGCTTCTGATTTAAAGTCATGGATATTTGGTAGGTCTATGCATGTCTTAAAGGCTCTGCCATTACATCATAAGACAATGTGCTTCACAACTCTGTTTCCCATGACTATTTCAAGTCTTGGTTTTGTTACTCCTCGTCCTTGGTCTTCTGCAACTGCTGCGGATAAATCAACAGTCCACTTCGTCCCCATCACCTCATCATGCTCCAAATCTGTCTCCCCCCTGGTTCACTTATCTCTCTGTGCTGTAAGGTGTTTGGAGCCTTACCAGTCCAACAATGGGCTACATGAACACAGATTAATTAACATTCACAGATGCATGCATGCACGCACACGTGAATCTGTTTGTGTGCATGCATGCATGCATGCACACAAACAGATCCACATACTCCTCTTTACAAGAACAAGGCTCTTTACAATTCAAGAGAACAAGAGAGAGAGAGAGAGAGAGAGAGAGAGAGGGAGGCTCATCAAGTAATTAAGGCACAAGCTCTCCCTTGAAAATTAAGGATGGCCCTTTGCTCTCCTCGCTCCTTTCATTGTGTTTGCCTCCCAGGCTCTTGCTCTTCCTCTTCCTGCTAGGCGTATTCCTGTCTGGCTTTTCTTCTCACCTGAGTATTTCAATCTCTCTCAGGCAGCCAACCCATGGTGCATTGTGCTGGTGATTACCCCACTGTGGGTAATTGTAGTAGGAGCCTGCGCAATGTTAATTCCACTACTCGGAGATGAGGAAAGAGGGTTGCTTAGTACACTTTAAACTGTAAGTGGGTGTGTGTGTGGGGGGGGGGGGGCTGTCTTGCGACAGGGGACAAAAAACTGCATTGGAAAAATTTTTCTGGGCCTTAAAGATGTCTTTTCCTTTTTT